>JAPKLW010000745.1:179096-193217 GCA_026898455.1 Plectranthus barbatus
TATATATATATATATATATATATATATATATATATATATATATATACAGTATATGAGTAGGGCAATGTGCAGCCCTTGATTGTATATTCTTGCGTTGGGAAACATCCGACCGTCCAATACTCCAACATCAGATCGTAGCCGCACATTTGGCTTTGATATCCACATGGAGGCATGTGGTGATAGATAGGATAGGTAGCAGTGGTTTTGGACTCTTGTTGAAGCATCCAAATTCTTTGGTATACAAGTCAATTCCTCCTAATTTTTATTTAACAATTAAGGTTAGAAAAAGCACCCGCCCATGGGTATATTTACATATTAAATTGGAGACACATTAAATTTTAAATTTTTGGAGACGCTACTATACCCGATTAGGGATAAGTAAGAAACCGAAAAAACAAAAAATCGAATCGAACCAAAAATGTCTCAGTTGATTTAGTTTTTGGTTCAGTTAATTTTTTTTTCAATATTTTAATTTTCGGTTCGGTTATTTTTTCCAAACCCAAAATAATTGAATAACCAAATTTATATATAATATATATAAATATTATTAATATATATACTTAATGTAAATATATATATTTTCTATTTTATTAATTTATTAAATTTACATTAAGATTCAGTTATAACTTAAAAGTTAAAACCGAAAAACAATCAAAAATCGAATAAGAATTTCGGTTCAATTATTTCGGTAATTCGGTTCAGTTTGGTTACCTCCAATGTAAATTTAATTAATTTACAGGTCTAAACCAAACCGAATAGCCGAATATTCACCCTCATACCCGACCTAGATATCTTAATAAATCATGTTTGAGATTAAAGATGGGTGCAGTTGCGTAAGTATCCAAGTGAAGTAGTGAATCACTACACACAAAACAATACCTAGAATATTATTCGTATAAATAGAAATATAGCAACACCCACAAAATCTGATTTTCTATTCAACATTTAAATTGGGATATTTTCAAAGGACAAAGAATGTTTTGTGTATTATGTTTGACAGAAATCTCAAATTTTATATTGTAAACGCTGGATTCATAAATGTATTATAATTATATAACTAATAAAATTCAAAGATTATTAAACATTTAGGGCTACGCAGTTGGACTTATGCTTAGAAATATATATATATTTTATATTCATGATAACTTATTAAGTTTTCACAAAGTCATTAGGCCCGAAAGATACAACTCTTCTGGAGCATACGGATGATGGAAAAAATAAAATTGTGTAGTAAAATTAAGAGAACTGTTTATTTCCTATAATTTACTAAATAATCGGGAGTAATTATAGAAATTAGACAAAAGAAACGCAAACACTTGTTGTTTCGTACATTAATTGGTAATAAAAGGAGTCATTAATTAGTACTTTATCTGTTGTAGGTAGAAATCTTACTCATAGTAATGCTGATTTGGTGAAGAATGAAGAAATAGTTGCTAAAAACTGTGAATATGTATCATTAAAGAACCATAAATTGTTATTAATGCTCACTTTGATGCAAACCAAACTCCAAGAACACGAACAATGAACATTATTGGAAGAGTATGAATAATGAATAAAGTTAATTAAAAATAATAGTTAGCTAGGTTGTACCAAAAAGTAAATAAATATGTGATATATATAGAGAGTTTAGAAAAATAATCCAATGAGAAAGGTATTTGATTATATTTATCATATTATTTGATCTAAATATATTTTGTTTTTCATTATATACATTATGTTAAGAAAATGATAATTAATATTTTTTTTATCTAAACCAATCAATTAAAAGGCTTAGATGTATTTATTGTTAATCCCGAATATATAGTTAATTGAAAGTACACAAACAATTAACTGAACAGAGTAAGCGCAAAATAAAAATAGACTGTGGAAGCGTGTGTATAATTGGGTGAACCAGATTTAGTTACAAATTGTTTTGTCTTTAAAAGAATAGTCGAGCAATTATTAAATAAGATTCAGATATACTTTACTAGTTGAAGACTGGGTTTCAAAGCTCAAAATGAAGCAAGTAGAAATAACAAAAGTAGTATATCAACACAAAGGATTATAGTTATTAGAGATCTCAATATCCATACAGATATGAAAAGGAAATAAAAGATACAAGTATATCTAAACAAAATAGAAAAATCCTAGATATGGTTGTGCATGTATATCGTATCTATCATGCAAATCTATCTTATCACCCCCCTCAAGCGAGACGTCGGGAATTTCAACGACGCGAAGCTTGCGACGAAACGATTCAAATTGAGGACGAGGCAGTGCCTTCGTAAAAACATCAGCTATCTGCAGATTAGTCGGGATGAATTCCGTGAGAAGCTTGCTATCCTGGAAAAGTTCACGCACAAAATGATAATCAATATCAATGTGTTTTGCACGCTTATGAGCAACCAGATTCTTAGTTAAGAAAATCGAGTTGCTGTTGTTACAAAGAAGACGCGGAACGGTGGAAAATGGAATATGAAGCTCACGAAGCAGGGATGAAATCCAAATGATTTTCGGTGCAGTGTTGGCTAATGTGCGATATTCCGACTAGCAGCTTGAACGAGCAACAATAGGTTGCTTCTTTGTACTCCACGACACCAAATTACCAGTTAAGAAAATCGCATAATCGTGAGTTGATCGTCTAGTATCCACGCAATGCGCCCAATCCGCATCCGAGTATGCTACCAAGTTACACGACGGTTGCCGCGAGAAGTAGATGCGGTGAGATAAAGTTCCCTTAATATAGCGGAGAATCCGCTTTACAACTTGAAAATGATCCAAAGACGGGGCCTTGAGGAATTGGCTAACGAGGTTAACAACAAATAATATATCGGGACGGGTAATAGTAAGATATTGAAGTGCGCCGACGATAGAGCGATAGAGCGTAACATTCTCAAAAGGTTCGCCGGATAGAGTTAGCGTGTGGCCCGCCGGTAAATCTGATTTGTTTGGTGTGTGATGAAGTTGTTGAAACAACATAACATTCCTTGTAAAAAAAATTAGTTGTTGATTCTTAGGTTGTTTGTCTCTGCTTCGACTTAAAAATAATCAATTAAAGTAATTGCAAAACTATAGTGAGATTTCTTACAATTGAATATATATGTTTATTTTTGTTGTATTGAAAATAAAAAAAAAATCGATATGCGTGTGAATTTGAGAATATTTATTTCAATGTTAAACAAATCATTTAAAAAACACGTAATTAATGAAGGGATAAGGTAAACAACGAAAATACTATCACCTAAAAGAAAGTGGAGAGAATATAAAAATGAATTAAGTCGAAAATATAAGAATTGAAATATAATATTTATGTTATAATAGTCAAAGATGATACATGAACTTCTTACCAAGAAACACAAATGGTGAGATTATTTTGACTTGAAAATTTGAACTAATGAAAACAAAAATAATTTGACGTTGGAACTAATCAATTGAAACAATACCGTTTAAAAGTCAATTCATTGACAAAATTATGTGGATATCAAAATTGCTATTAATAGAGCACATGAGTTATCACCATAGTTTGATATCATGATTTTATTAAAGATATTGAAGAGCTGACGAGAAATATAGAGTAAGTAAATTTTAACATATGTTAAAGTAGTAAATCAAATTGCATGCCAAGTAATTTGAAGTTCAAGTTTAATATGTATAAAACATCATCAGTGCATGTAGTTATGATGTACAAACAATTGATACATCAGTAATCAAAGTTCCTTTTGAATAGGCTGAGAGAAAGAGAAGTAATTGCTCTAAAACTTAAAGTTTTTAATAATAACATATTGAAAATTTTCCGCACAACAAATAAAACAAATTGTTTATCATTAAAACTTATAAATTATGAAGAAAAACTCATCATATAAAAAAATAATTTATAAGTCTCGGTCTAGGAGCACAAGTGATTAAGCATTTTGTTTATAATTAGTTATATTTTCAAATCGCTTTAAAACACTCACTCCCCATTTAAATAGTATAACAAAAAAAAATTTATAAATATTATTTTTAATAAAAAATTAACATTTAGACTTATAAAATAAAATTTATAGTTTAGTGAAAGTAAATATAAGTCAATATAATATGATATATTTATACACTATATATATAATTATTTGTGTTATCATATAATGTTAGTTTACAAATTTTAAATATTCATATTGTTTTTCTATAAATAAAAGACATATATTTAATATTATAAAATAACGAATTAAAATTCTCACGTATCGCGTGGGTGCAATACTAGTTCTAATGACATGTCTAACAATGCTTGTTATCGTTTGAATTTAATGCAGAACTATACAATTATTTGAATTCCACTACATAAATTTAAGAGCTAAATACTTTAAATCTCAAACATGGTAGATTAATGAAGTTTTAATTTCTTATTTATTGTGATGATTTACATACACAAAGATATTCTGCTTTAAATAAATCTATATTAAATAAGAATAAATATAAATATTTGGATTGACCATATTAACAGTGAAAATAAAAACATTAACTATTAAAAAATGTAATTTCTTCAAGCATAATACAAATCACTTGAAAACATAATAATATAATTAAAGCATAACATACATAGTTAAAAAAACTTAATATTTTGAAAAAATTTCAATCAGAACCAAGTGTACATAAAGTGGATTTATTCAAACTTAACCAAAAAAAATTTAGTTTTAGCACTCCATATATTTTGATGCAAAAACTCAATTCGTGTTATATATAAATAAATCTACACTCAATCAATGTTTCAAATAAAAACTTATTCAATTTTTTTTTGCTATATACTCTTCCGTCCCTAAACAATTGTCTTGTTTCTAAATGGCACAAATATCAATGCGAGTAGAGATAGAGGAAATTAGTATTTTATTAATGAATTGTATTAATTTTCCATTTTAGGAAAAATGACAATTATTTTGGACAGACGAAAAGGGAAAATAAGACAATTGTTTCGGGACAAAGGGAGTATATGTTATCCTCAAAGATATTAGTTTTTTGGAAAAACTATGAAAAATACCCTAAACTATTGGTCAACTATGAAAAAAACCATATTGTTTTTCCTTCCTTGAATTATACCCTAATGTTTCATTTTGTCAATTAAAAATACCCTAAACTATAAAAAATACCTCAATGTTTTCTTTATCATTGAATTATACCCTAATATTTAGGGATGTCCATCGGGCTAACCCGTCGGATTTCGGGTCAATCCTATCGGGCTGCGGTTAATCGATCCAGGTCAAATCGGGCTGAAATTTTTTCGTGCTAAAAAATGTTGACCCTAACCCTAACCCGTCGGTTTTCAGGCTAGCTCGTCGGGCCAATGAATTTATTAATTATTTCTTATTTTTAATATCTTTTCACTTTTTTAATATTTTAAATAATAAAAAATAAACAAAATATTATTTTTCTCTTATAAAAAATACAAAACACATCACAAACTCTTAGTATAATGATTAATTTAACTATTAAAATATATTATTTTTAATTTTAGCAATATTTAAATATATTTTAAATTCGTAAGTAAATAAACTTAACTATGTATTAAATACTATTTGAACTAAATACAATTATATAACTTAAAATTTAATTAATATATATGATCTTATATATCGAAAGTAGATTTTAGTACTATAATTATGATAGATATATTAATAAAAAAGTAACCGGGTTAATCGGGCCAACCCATCGGGTTTCGGGCTATTTGGTCTAAGACTATTCGGGCTAATTTTTTTCGGGCTGAAATATTTTGACCCTAACCCGTATTATAGCTCGGGTTAATCGGGCTAACCCGCGAGTTTCAAACTAAATTGACACCCCTACTAATATTTGATTTGATGTTAAAATTTTTATGAATCATAAATTAAATAATATGTGACATTTCCATTTGTTTGATATATATGTGGCATATGTTGTATTAAAATTTTAACACCGTTAGCGACGTAGAGTATTTTTAATTGACAAAAGCAAACATTAGGGTATAATTCAATGATATGAGAAACTTTAGGATATATTTCATAGTAAAGGGTATTTTTAGTGGGCAAAATGAAACTTTATGGTATAATTCAAGGAAAAACAAACATTAGGGTATTTTTCATAGTTGACCAATACTATAGGGTATTTTTAATAGTTTTCCCTTAGTTTTTTAATAAATAATGTATTTATAATAAACCTAAATACACTTATCTAGTATATACTTTATTTTATAATACGACCTAAAAGATAGTTTAATTACAGGATTTTTAAATTCTCAATCTATAATTTTATAATATTTTAGATTTGGATAGATAATTAATCTATTTTTGAATAACTATATATAGGGTATTATATTTTGACATATTTATAGTAGAAAACCTTATATATTGAGGGAAGAATTTGTAACGCCCCCAACTGACCTTCCCAATTTGGGGTCACGCTACATTGATGTTTCAGGTTTTATCAAACATTTTTCTCAAATAAGTAAGCAGAAGACTTTAATTAAAATGAAAGATAAATCAATTCATCAAATTCATACTTCGAGTCAAGTTTAGAAGAACAATATTCAAAACATTTAAACAATTCAAGATGGGAAGGAAATATCAGAGAGTGTAGCAGCGTGTGTGTAACGTGGCGGAGATATGCATATGAAGATGCATATCTCAGGATCTAGGGTTTCAAAGCACTTCATGTCGCCAGTTTACACCCCTTCTCGCCCATCCTTGCCGCTCAACCTGCGTATTTTAGAAATAATACGAGGGGCTGAGTACTAATGTACCCAGTGTGAAACATGCCCGAAAACATACATTATATAAGAGATATGCTATGCAACTCACACAGGTAAACACGGGGTTTTGTTGAAAGTAACTGTGCTTCCTAAAACATTTTATTTCACACGCGTGCTATTTACATGTTATCATATCTGTTTCAGTGTTGTAACTGGAAGTTGGCCGACTTCCAAGTTACGATGATTAGTTAGGAATGCATTCACACTCAACCTACTGTCATCACAGTGCACTAGTCTCAGAAATCCACTTTGAGACCCGATCGTTAAATAATAATCACCGGATCTAAACACTGGAGGACACTCCGCCTCATTCCAACAAACACAAGGGGACAGTTCACCCAAAACAATATCGAAGGGGCTTCCAACCCTGTTCACTAAATGAGTTCTAGCGCAGTTATGGAAACCTGGTTTTAAACTCATTAGTTATACTCTCTTCTGATGGGAATCGACAGAGGACATATATAATAGCACAAAATCATGCATAGCAATCTCAGTTAAAAACAAAACAGTTTAACACATTTTAAAAGGAAAACACGCATTTGATTTTTATACTGAAATAGTTTCCCACCTGGTATTCGACTTAGAGTCAAGATGCTTCCTTGCTAGTTTGAGCTCAACTGATCCTTGTTTCAATCTCCTACAAGTAATTAGGCATACACAAGTTAGAACGGATAATCTAGGATGATAATAACTCGACCAATAACAATTGAGACTCGGACAGGAGTAAGATTGGATAAAAGGAATAAATCTCTCCAATTGGGCTTTGTGTCGACCGATAGGGTTCTGTGTCGGTCGACACAACCCTTAGTCAACACAACTCAGCCCAGTCGACACACCCCTGTCGACCAGCACTGTGTCGATCGACACAAACCTTGTGTCGATCGATACAATTCCTTGTCGATCGACACAAGTGTGTCGATCCTTCCTCGGCTGACCTCCTTTCGACACATCCTTGTCGACCAGCCCTGTTGATCGACACAAGTGTGTCATGCTCATCTCTCGGTCAAGGCCTCTGTGTCGATCGACAGACTCCTGTGTCGATCGACATAGATCGTCTTCTTCGCGAGTTCGCCAGAAAACCTATAACAGCGGCGAAAATGCCTCTCCACACTTCCGATCATACATGCAATTACATATCTAAGGTCCCTAGACCACAAGGAACACAATTCTAGTCTTAAAACACCGATTTAAATACGAAAATGGGGGTTAACGGAGCTCACCGGAATATCTCTCTCTCTCCGGCGGTGGTCGCGATTTTCGGCGATTAAACTCGACTCTCAGGGTGGCCGAATGATATCTACAATGCAAGGAACATATACAAATCGTCAAAACATAGTTCTACAGCCGATTGAACAAGATTCCAACCTCAAACCCAAAAATCAAACTTGAATGTTACCTCTCCTTCTCTCTAGAATATCTCGACCATTTCTCCACTTCACGGCGCCCACCTTATACCAATTTGAATCTGGGAACGAGTGCTACACGTTGGTGGTGTTGGCTTGGTCGGCGGTCGCTGGTGTTGGCCGGAAATGGGCCGGAAACAGGGCTGACGGGTTTGGGGGTGTTGGGGTGGGTTTCTCTCACTATTTCTCTCTCTGCTTGTAGTGTAAGGAAGTGGAAATGAGGGTGATATTCTCACAAATATTTGTCCAAATATTCCACTTCATATAATTATTAGACATATGTATACACATATGTACACACACATATAATCTAAATTCTCATAATTCCCTTATAACTAATATAAGTGTATATACATACATCCAAAATTATTAAATTCCAATCCCACTTAATACATGATAAATCATATCATTTTCTTTCAAAATTCACAATTTATCATATCCTCTTCAAATAAACCGTGGTAACTCTTCATTTATATAATTCCATTCCCAACTTAATAATAACATTTAAATCCTTAATTTGAACTCATGAAATAATTACACCAAAATTGGGAATAGTTCACTTTATTAAACTTGAATAATTATACATGGTCAAATTATACACGGGATATTACATCCCCTCACCCTTATAAAAATTTTGTCCCTGAAATTTACAAAGCTTCGAAAAGCTCGGGATATCTCTCTTTCATCCTCTCTTCTAGCTCCCAGGTCGCTTCTTCACTCCCATGCTGACTCCAAAGCACCTTCACGAGCGAAATTCTTTTATTTCTTAGTTCTTGAACTTTACGATCCAAGATAGCTTCCGGTCACTCCTCATACTGCAAATCCGGATTCAAGACCACTTCCTCTTGAGGAATCACGTGTCTAGGATCGTATACGTAATTTCTCAGCTGTGACACGTGAAATACACTATGAATAATACCCATGCTCGGGGGTAGTGCTAATTTGTATGCCACTAGACCAATGCGCTCTAATACTTCATATGGTCCCACATAGCGCGGTCGCAGTTTACCATTGACTCCAAAATGCACTATTCCTCTGGAAGGCGAAACCTTGAGGAATACCTTATCCCCCACTTCAAAACACAATTCAGCCCTCCTCGAATCAGCATAGGGCTTCTGCCTTGATAAACACTCATTTTGTGCATTTTACTGATGTTAATCTGATCACTTTTGACTGCAAACTAAACCATTTCTGAGGAGTTTATATGTTACTTATGATCTTTAAAAGATTATTACGTTTGGGTTGGTTTGTGGTTGTTTATGCAGATTTCACGCACAATCGAGTCGTTTTCAAGATTTGACTAAGTATCACAGGGCCAATTGATGCTAACGTGCATCGGGAAAGCGAAAAAGTGAGAAAAGACCGAAGAAAAGGCCGAATTTCCGTTCGTGATGTTTTCGGCGACCAAAATGCATCTTCGGCGATCGCCGTTTTTGTCTCCGGGTCGCCGATTTCGAAATCCCAGACATTTCACTTCGGCTCAAATTTGGCGACCCAACTACATTTTCGGCGATCGCCGATTTTGTTCCCGGGTCGCCAATTTTGTAATTTCAACGTTTTTCCTTCGGTGCCACTTCGGCAATCCACACGCATTTTTGGCGATCGCCGATCACGATTTCTGGGTCACCGAACGGGTAATTTTGACGAGTTTTTGGCCCAAATCCCATATCTTTTCAGATTAGAAGAGGGGGAGTATAAATACAAGATCCTAAGACTAAAAAAAAGGTCCTTCACATTATTTTTCAAGAGAGAAAACGCTGGGAGAACTCAGGGAATAGAGAAAACTTGAAGAGCACTCCAGAGATTGAAGATTGAAGATCACGGGTTTTTGATTTTCATGTTCTTCGTTTCTATGACTTTTTACTTCTCTGTTTTCTTAGAACTTAGCATGATTGGCTAAGTCCTTCGTGGATTCTAGGGTTTGGAAACTTGTTGACATTCTTTTAATTATTTATATGATTTGATTTTCCTGTTCCATTGATGTTTTAATTACTGCTGGGGTTTTCTTGAATTACAAGATATTGGCCATTGATTGTAATTTGAATTGGTAATTTTTGAACCGAGAGGTCTAGGTTATTGATTAAGATGCAGCGGAATTAAATTTGATAGGGCAATTATCCGAGAGGAATTTGAACTGTTAAAGGGTTTTGAAATCTAAGGGTTTATCAAGAGTAAAAGTCATTTTGCGCATCCGAGAGGAGTCACTAGGTCGTTTATTTCCATGTTATGGTTGAGAGTCCGAGAGGGTCACCTGATAACATTTATGAGATTAACTCACATCTTTGGAAATTAAATCAGAATTGGATCGTATAGATGATTGTTTGATAGTTCTTCAAAGTGGATTACCCTGGAATCCTAGTTTTTCAATAAGATTTTCTAAACTTAATAAATTTTCTTTACTTGTCATTATTAAATATTGCCCAGAAATTAATAACCAAAATCAATTACCGATTTGTCTAGATAGTAGTAAGGTATCTATGTTTTAGTGCTTAGTTATACTTCGATCCTCCAATCTTCGAGATCGATAAATTATTACTTGCCCTCTGCAGTGGTCTGTACACTTGCAGTTTTACGCGCTATCATGCCTACTCTACGCTTCCTTTATTCTTCCTCTGATTTGCCGGACAATCTCAATCATCTCATTCACCGCGTCCGGTCCAATAACCTTTCGCTCTCCAACCTCGTCCCAATAAAGAGGTGAGCGACTCTTCCTTCCATACAAAGCCTCATATGGAGCCATTCCGATTGTTGCCTGATAACTATTGTTATAAGCAAACTCGATCAAAGGCAAAATCGGCTCCCAACTGCCTCCTCGACCTAAGACTACTGTTCTCAGCATGTCCTCAAGAGTTTGGATTGTCCTTTCTGATTGTCCATCTGATTGAGGGTGAAATGCCGTGCTAAAATTCAGGCGAGTCCCCATCTCCTGTGTAAGCTCATCCAAAATCGAGATGTGAAGTTCGCATCTCTGTCAGACGTAATAGATTTTGGTACTCCGTGCAGTCTGACTCTCTCTCGATCATAAATCTGAGCCAACTTGTCCGACCCGTAATTCACCTTGATCGGCAAGAAATGAGCACTTTTCGTCAGACGATCCACTACGACCCATATCACCGTGTTCCCTTTCTGTGACCTCGGCAATCTTGTTACAAAATCTATGGTGATATGTTCCCATTTCCACTCAGGGATGTCCAACGGCTGCAACTTCCCATACGACCGTTGATGTAACGCCTTAACTTGCTGTCAAACCATACATTTTTCCACGTATAAGGCCACATCCTTCTTCATACCGTCCCACCAGTACTTGGTTTTCAGATCTTGATACATTTTAGTACTTCCTGGGTGACCGGTATACAGCGTATCGTGAGCCTCACTCAAGATCTCATTCATTAACTCCTCGCTATTCGGCACTAAGGTTCTATTTCTGAACAATAGAGCATTATCAGGTGCCTCTCGATATTCTCCTACCGGTTTCACTCTTAATTTCTGGCGCAGCTTCTCAATCTCTGCGTCTCCTCTCTGTGTCTCGATGATTCTTTCCCTTAGATTTGGCACTACTGTCAATGCTGCCATTTCACACCTCTTACTCTCCGAGGACAATATTACTTCTAGGCTGAGTTTCTCAAATTCTCTGATTAGTCTGCTTTCTCTTGTAAGCATGCAACCTAGTTGAGCTTCTTTTTTCCTGCTCAAGGCATCGGCCACTGAATTAGCCTTGTCTGGATGATAATTGATCGTCAAGTCGTAATCATTTACGAGCTCTAACCATCTCCTCTGCCTCATATTCAAATTCTTCTGTTCGAAGAAATACTTCAAACTCTTGTGATCAGTGAATATGGCACACTTCACTCCATATAGATAGTGTCTCCAAATCTTTAGAGCATGGATTACGACCGCTAATTAAATCATGAGTTGGATAATTTACCTCATGCGGTCTTAATTGTCTTGAAGCATAAGCTATCACCTTCCCGTCCTGCATCAGCACACAACCTAACCCATTCTTCGAAGCGTCTGTATAGACTTTGAAGTTCTTATCTGATTCAGGCACTGCCAAGACTGGTGCAGTTGTTAAAAGTTTCTTCAATTTCTGGAAGCTCTCCTCACATTCCTCGGATCATACAAACTTCACACCTTTCTACAGTAACTGAGTCATTGGCTTTGCAATCATTGAGAAGCCCTCAATAAATCTTCTGTAGTAACCGGCTAAACCCAGAAAACTACGAATCTCGTCCGGCATAGTTGGTGATTTCCAGTCCATCACGGTCTGAATCTTGGCTGGATCTACCTTGATTCCATCAGCCGAAACGATGTGACCCAAGAATGTCACTTCTCTCAGCCAAAATTCACACTTGCTGAACATGGCATATAGTTTCTCGTCCCTTAAGGTTTGTAATAGGGTTCTCAGATGCTGCTCATGCTCCACTACGCTCTTCGAGTATATTAATATGTCATCGATGAACACCAACACGAAGTTGTCAAGATATGGATGAAATACTCGATTCATCAAATCCATGAACACTGCAGGAGCATTCGTGAGTCCAAATGGCATTACTACAAACTCGTAGTGGCCGTATCTAGTTCTGAATGCTGTCTTAGGAATATTCTCCTTCCTAATCTTTAGCTGGTGATACCCCGATTGCAGATCGATCTTGGAAAATACCTTTGCTCCCTTGAGTTGATCGAATAGATCATCGATCCTCGGTAATGGGTATCTGTTCTTCAGCGTTAATTTGTTCAGCTCTCGATAATCAGTGCACATACGCATTGATCCATCCTTCTTCTTCACAAATAGAACCGGTGCACCCCATGGTGACACGCTCGGCCTAATATATCCCATATCCAACAGCTCTTGAAGTTGGACCTTCAATTCTTGCAACTCCTTCGGGGCCATGCGGTACGACGCTTTAGAAATTGGTGTTGCACCCGGTTTCAAGTTAATTGTGAACTCCACCTGTCTGTCTAGTGGTAACCCCGGTAATTCCTTTGGAAATACATCCTCAAACTCCCTTTGTTAGGAAAATTATCTAAGTTTCCCTTCCCCAGTTGATAGCTTAGATCTTTGATTTGGTGTTTAAGTGTTTTGGTGGATCAAATCCTAAGTCCAACCAGCGTCAGTGTTGTCTCTAGATAGCTCTAGTTCTCAAAATGTAAAGTCCTGTTTAGGTCTTTTTGAGTTGTAAGTCGTAGCTGATCAAGACTCATGCTGGCTACTGTTCACCAGCATGAGATGTGCTTACCAGTTGGGAGAAGTCTCACCAGCAAGCGGCTGACAGACCCATGCTGACACTGTTCATCAGCATGGAGTCAAGAGCTAATGACTGGCTACTGTTCACCAGTTGGAAGGATTTCACCAGCAGGAGGCTGACAAATCCTACCAGCAGAATACGTGTTCTGGCTGACACTATTCACCAGCGGTGAAGCCACCAGTCATGGGAGATTCCAAGAGTTAACATCCAGACAAATTGGTAGACTAAGATTGTGCAAGCGCTAAGTCACCAGCAGAGACTGCCAGCACAAGATCACCAGTATGTTCTACCAGTCGGAGGTTACCAGCAGAATTGAAGATTCGCTCTCCCAGAGTCTTAGAGACAAAAAGAAGATTCGTCTGAGGAATATACTGACAAAGTATGACTTTAAGGGAGGATACCTTAAAGTCTATCAGTTCAAGACACCAGTTGCGATTCCTCGTACTGACGAAATAATGCCGTTCTGACACAAAGAGGTCTGTGTCAGAAAAAGCAGACACAGGTATGGCGTTTTCCTGAAATTCCTACCTGCCGCCGTCTACCAGTACATCCGAGGACAGAGACCCATTCCGGATGTGTCCAAACGGCTAGAATTTTAAAAGAGATCCTGCGTCTATAAATAGGTTGGAATCACCAACATTTAAGATGCTTGCATCCTGAACATTCAATACTCTCCAACTACCGAAAGAACGAACATTCATTGCAAGCAAGCAAGCATCTTTCGAGGCTTTCTTTAAAG
>JAPKLW010000745.1:193617-208305 GCA_026898455.1 Plectranthus barbatus
GTCGACTGGAGAGTGGACGTAGATCAGTTGATCGAACCACTATAAAAATCCTTTGCCTTTATCTGCTTTCAGTATTTAAATTTGTATTTGAAACCCAGCACTCAAGTGCTGGTGTATATCTGAAAACTGATAACTGTGCAAACTAGGCTTAAAATATTCTAAGTGTTGAGCTATCAGCTGACCAGTCAGTCAGCCAGTCAGCTAAGCAACCAGCAGGACAGAGTGCAAGTTAGACTTATAAGTTCAATATTTCCGCTGCGTAACGTTATACACTCTGATAAACCGGGACCAACACCCTTACTATAGGCACGTCTTGTACTGTTAACTCTGGTTTCTCCTCTCCCTCCAGGTACACTAAGAAAGCTTGGTTTCCTGCCTTAAGCGACATCTTCGTTGCTTGAATTGCAGATATTACAGGTACTCTCTACCTCTTTTGGAATCCATGCACAAATGCTTCTTCATTCTCCTGCTGAGGAATGATCACCTCTCCTCTCGCGGCATAACATCATCGCCTTATTCTCTGACAGCCAATCCATTCCAAGGATTATATCTACATCATGTATGTCCAGTACATTCAACTCTGCCACTTGAATCTCATTCTCATCAAGCTTGATTTTCAAGTCTCGGCACACTAAAATAGAAATTGTGGTTTCCCCTGAGGATATCGCTATGTTCAAGTCTTGACTATTCTTTTCTACCTTAAGTTCTAGTGCCTCAACACATGCAGATGAAATGAAAGTATGCGATGCTCCAGTATCAAACAATACCATAACAGGTATATCATTAATGCATCCCATACCTGCCATATTGCCATTGTCCTGATTACCGTTCAAGGCATTGGCTCGGGCTCTTCTCTGCTGACCTTCACCACCTTGCTGGTGACCCTCTTGGTTCCTGGGCGGAGCCTGGTTGCCCTACCTGCCTCCTCCTTGATTTCCCATGTTTCATCTCCATGGCTGGTGGTGCCCTCTGATGGCTCTCAGCTGCTGATTTGCCGGTCTTTGGAAGTTCTGACGATTTCCACCTTGAGCTGGCAGTGTTGGGCAGTGGTTGGCATAATGACCCTGGCCTCCGCAAGTATAACATCTCATTGCATTCCCTAGGCATCCTCCGGTATGCCTTTCTGCCACACCTCTGGCAGTTATGCGGGCCTGCTTGGTCACATCTCTGAGCCTGCTGAGGATTGTATCTCTGGATATTCTGCTGGTCAGGCCTTCCCTGATAGTTCTGTTGCCGTCCTTGGTCATGGCGCTTCTGGCTGCCTTGACCTTGCACAAACTGTCTCTGCGGCTCCTCCCACTTTCTTTTCTGAATTGGAGCTGGGGCATGTACCTCCTGTGCTCCCCATTCCGGCATTTTCTTCATATTCTTGGACGCCTCAATGTCCAAAGCATGGCTCAGCAATTCCTGGTAGCTCAGCCCCTTCATGGTCGCCAGCTGCGTGCGGATCTCCTTGCACAGACCATCTCTAAACTTTTCCGCCATCTTCTGTGGCGTGTCCGCCAGATGTGGTGCCATCTGAAGTAGCTCACCGAACTTGGTGTCATACTCCTCTACCGTCAGTTTTCCTTGCTCGAACAGGAAAAATTCCACTGCCTTCTCCTTTCGATATTGCTTCGGAACATATTTCTCAAATAAGGCCTCCTTGAATCTTTCCCAGCTCAGATGGTCCCTCTCTGCCAGTGCGACTGACTTAACATAAGTCTCCCACCATCTATCTGCCTTCCCTTTCAGCTGGTAAAACATGCAGTTGATCTTTTCCTCCTCCGAACACCTCATGTGCTTGAAAATCTTTTCAAGCTCCCTTACCCACTCCTCTGCAGCTGCTGGGCCTCCTGTTCCATCAAAAGTTGGAGGTTGCTGCTTCCTGAAGGTTTCTACCCACTTTACTGAAGAAATTTCAGGTGCGTTCCCATGTGGCGGTGGAAATTGACCATGTTGGTCAGCTGGGCCCTCCTCATTTGAGATGATTTCATACTCCTCATACCCTTTATTAATGGGGACTTCCTCCCAGTGTGGGTTTTCGTATTCAGGCTGTGGGTCAGCTCTCCCATGACCTCTGCCTCTCTGGCCTCTACCTCGGCCTCGTCCATGGCCTCTGCCTCGGCCACGACCTCTTCCCTTTCCTTGATCGATGAATTCCATTACTTTTCACTGCAAAACCACACCGATGAGCAATTTCATAATAATCTTCACACAATAACACTCATGATATCCTCGAACCATATCACCCATGTAACACTCACTCAAAGCTTTTAAACAACAAACACAACATTCAAAATCCAAGAAATTCCTAACAACATCGTCAAATATTCGAACAAGGTCTCACAAGCCACAAATCCGATACAACAGGGAATACAAATACCAGGAAATAGCAAGGTTCAATAACGACATCTCAGTCTCTTCTTCTGATCATAAAGTAAACAAAATATACAACAAAAGCATCAAATATGTCTAAATCCAAATACAATGCAATCACCCATAAATCCGTACAACTCTCACTCGGATCCCTCAGACGGATCCTCCTCCTCATCGTCCTCCATCTTCATCGGCCTCTTACCCCTGTCCTGAGCTGCCATCCTCCTGCCTCGGCTGCTCTCAGAGTCCCTAGATAGACAGATCGGCGCCTGTCTCGTCCCATAGCCATAAGCAGTCCCATGGCCTCCAAATATGTCCTCGTACCCGCTCGTTGTGGGCCTCGGCCACATCTCGGGTCCCAACCGTAATCATACGTCGGCTTAGCCCCGCTGGGCCCTCCCAAATCCTGCTGCGGCTGCTGAACTGATTGTGCTGGTGGATCCTGATATCCAAAAGGCAAAGTCCGATCCTGATGCGCCGGTGGATACTGGAATGAAGCTGTGGAAAAGTCACACCACGCGTACGGATCATAAGCTCCTCCCTGCTGTAACCCGGGCTGGGGTGACGCATAAGCTGCTGTGGGCGTACTCGGTGTAGGTTGTACCCTCGGACGAGACGTGGGTACAGGCACAGGTGCATCCTGAGCAATAGGTGGGGCATGCGGTGAAGCTGGAGTCCACTGTGGTGACGACTAATTTAATGTTGCCTGGTAATTAACATACCCTGAAGATCCTACTGGGTCAAAGAAGGGGTCTACAGATCCTCCAGACCGGTGCTCGGATGGCACTACCATCTGCGCTAAAGAAGACGAGGTAGGTCTAGGCCTCGACTGCGTTGCCTCACCTGTCGCTGACGCCTGCATACTCCTCGAAGATGCCGGTGATATACCCTCAGTCAACACTGCCTCTTGAATGAGTGCAGCCACGAATGTCTGGAAACTCCCTCGGGTACCCGTCCGCTGATTACGATGAACTCTGGCTAGCTCCAGGGTCCGACTGGTCCATCTCGATGGCATCAACTCTGTGGTCCTCTCCATAGCCTCTGCATCTGTGATGCCCTGCCCTCTCGCCTGCCTCTACAAATTCCAGTACTCCATCAACGTGTTAGCCAAATTTTCTTCCTCGAATGGTGGGGAGCTCCTAAAGCGAAATGTTGCGCTCCTAGGGTCCATCTGCCATGACAAAATAATACACGGTCAGTCCAAGGTCAAAATAACGTCATTATACACAACTCTGTGCCTCGGGACAACTACTGGCCTTCGATACACTATGCCGAGGGTCGAACTGATCCTCGTGCTAAAAACACACTCACTCGAGTCTCGGCTAAACTTGCCAGGCTCCTTGTGCATTCTGCACACTTAACATCAACTAACCTTGTGCATTCTGCACACTCACCCAATTACTGGATTTTCCAGTTCCCAGAAATTTTCAATTTCACAACACATGGTCAAATTTCTAAGTTCAATTGTCATGAATATCAATTCACTCCACCCTTACACATCATACTACAACCCAATTCAACTAGCACATCTATAGCCATAACACCAAGTTTTCAAACGCTTGCAATTAAATTCAATAATCAATCAGTTTAAACCACATTTTCAAGAAAGGTCACCTCACCGGTGCCGCATTTAAAACAAATTCCAAACTTTCAAAATCACAACTTCCTTAATTTCAAAAATGTTCAATCTTAAAACTTCACAACTTCAACTCAACTCATAGAAATTCTCAACTTTCACAATCACAAACCTTCTCAAACTCAACATTTCCAAACCATTTCATCAGCAATTCGTGTTAGCACTCTGGCTTAACACGAAATCAGTTCAATTCAAAACAATTCAGCTTCCTTACTCCACATAAACACTGTCTCCCTTTAACTCCTTAAATCATATACAAAATGTTCAAATGTTTTCACAAATTGTTCAAATCATGCATAAATTGCAAGCGGGGAAACTTTTAGAACTTTGAAACGTACCTCAGGTAGCGCAGGGTGGAGTAGGGTGTAAACATGAGCGAATACTTCACACGACTTTCCAAATAAAACACTTCTAAGACTCAAAGTTTTCTAAAATACTTTAAAAATTATTTCAACCCAAAAACTCACGCTCTGATACCACCTCTGTAACGCCCCCAACTGACCTTCCCAATTTGGGGTCACGCTACATTGATGTTTCAGGTTTTATCAAACATTTTTCTCAAATAAGTAAGCGGAAAACTTTAATTAAAATGAAAGATAAATCAATTCATCAAATTCATACTTCGAGTCAAGTTTAGAAAAACAGTATTCAAAACATTTAAACAATTCAAGATGGGAAGGAAATATCAGAGAGTATAGCAGCGTGTGTGTAATGTGGCGGAGATATGCATATGAAGATACATATCTCAGGATCTAGGGTTTCAAAGCACTTCATGTCGCCAGTTTACACCCCTGCTCGCCCATCCTTGCCGCTCAACCTGCGTATTTTAGAAATAATACGAGGGGCTGAGAACTAATGTACCCAATGTGAAACATGCCCGAAAACATACATTATATAAGAGATATGCTATGCAACTCACACAGGTAAACACGGGGTTTTGTTGAAAGTAACCGTGCTTCCTAAAACATTTTATTTCACACGCGTGCTATTTACATGTTATCATATCTGTTTCAGTGTTGTAACTGGAAGTTGGCCGACTTCCAAGTTACGATGATCAGTTAGGAATGCATTCACACTCAACCTATTGTCATCACAGTGCACTAGTCTCAGAAATCCATTTTGAGACCCGATCGTTAAATAATAATCACCGGATCCAAACACTGGAGGACACTCCGCCTCATTCCAACAAACACACGAGGACAGTTCACCCAAAATAATGTCAAAGGGGCTTCCAACCCTGTTCACTAAATGAGTTCTAGCGCAGTTATGGAAACCTGGTTCTAAACTCATTACTTATACTCTCTGCCGATGGGAATCGACAGAGGATGGATATAATAGCACAGAATCATACATAGCAATGTCAGTTAAAAACAAAACAGTTTAACACATTTTAAAAGGAAAACACGCATTTGATTTTTATACTGAAATAGTTTCCCACCTGGTATTTGACTTAGAGTCAAGATGCTTCCTTGCTAGTTTGAGCTCAACTGATCCTTGTTTCAATCTCCTACAAGTAATTAGGGATACCCAAGTAAGAACGGATAATCTAGGATGATAATAACTCGACCAATAACAATTGAGACTCGGACAGGAGTAAGATCGGATAAAAGGAATAAATCTCTCCAATTAGGCTCTGTGTCGACCGACAGGGTTCTGTGTCGGTCGACACAACCTTTAATCGACATAACTCAGCCCAGTCGACACACCCCTGTCGACCAGCACTGTGTCGATCGACACAAACCTTGTGTCGATCTATACAATTCCTCATCGATCGACACAAGTGTGTCGATCCTTCCTCGGCTGACCCCTTTCGACACATCCTTGTCGACCAGCCCTATCGATCGACACCAGCCTCTGTCGATCGACACAAGTGTGTCGTGCTCATCTCTCTGTCAAGGCCTCTGTGTCGATCGACAAACTCCTGTGTTGATTGACACAGATTGTCTTCTTCGCGAGTTCGCCGAAAAACCTGTAAGAGCGGCGGAAATGCCTCTCCACACTTCCGATCATACATGCAATTACATATCTAAGGTCCCTAGACCACAAGGAACACAATTCTAGTATTAAAACACCAATTTAAATACGAAAATGGGGGTTAACGGAGCTCACCGGAATATCTCTCTCTCTTTCCGGTGGCAGTCATGATTTTTGGCTGCTAAACTCGACTCTCAGGGTGGCCGAATGATCTCTACAATGCAAGGAACATATACAAATCGTCAAAACTTAGTTCTACAGCCGATTGAACAAGATTCCAACCTCAAACCCAAAAATCAAACTTGAATGTTACCTCTCCTTCTCTCTAGAATATCTCGGCTGTTTCTCCACTTCACGGCGCCCACCTTATACCAATTTGAAGCTGGGAATGAGTGCTACACGTTGGTGGTGTTGGCTTGGTCGGCGGTTGCTGGTGTTGGCCAAAAATGGGCCGAAAATAGGGCTAACTGGTTTGGGGGTGTTGGGGGGGGGGGTTTCTCTCACTATTTCTCTCTCTGCTTGTAGTGTAAGGAAGTGGAAATGAGGGTGATATTCTCACATATATTTGTCCAAATATTCCACTTCATATAATTATTAAACATATGTATACACATATGTACACACACATATAATCTAAATTCTCATAATTCCCTTATAACTAATATAAGTGTATGTACATACATCCAAAATTATTAAATTCCAATCCCGCTTAATACATGATAAATCATAATATTTTCTTCCAAAATTCACAATTTATGATATCCTCTTCAAATAAACCGTGGTAACTCTTCATTTATATAATTCCATTCCCAACTTAATAATAATAATTAAATCCTTAATTTGAACTCATGAAATAATTACACCAAAATTGGGAATAGTTCACTTTATTAAACTTGAATAATTATACATGGTCAAATTATACACGGGGTATTACATAATTTTGATAGAGTGATTCTTATTGTCGAAGGTGAGAAATACGAGGTGGAGAAACTATCTGAATTAGCATTTTATCAGAGATCATCATCATCAACATTGGTCCGCCCAAATTCAGTGACCACCAACCAACCAAACTTATTTCACACAAACACAAAACCAAAACACAAGAAAGTGCAGTCATGGCTTCCCTCCATTCATTCTCAACTCCGCCGTAGAGCAGCCAAAGCTCGCCGCCATATTTCTCCCAAACCTCCCCTCTCTTCTCAATTATGTCCCTAGCAAGGCAGTTGTTGGGGGCTACATCAAAGTATATAGGAACCAAATTCTTCTTGCTGGAGAAAAACTTGAGCTCTTCAATGGTGTACAGATTTCTAAACGATTTCTTGGTCAAGATCACCACCCCAAATGTACTAGTATCCATGGCTTTCTAAACAATGTTATGCTTATGAAAATTTCGACACCTGGCTCTGTCTGTCACGAAATAGCTCAAGCCTTTAACGTCTAACTCTGCACGGAGCCAATTGCAAATCTAAGCAGCATAGGCTTACGACCATGGAAACCGATGAACATGTCGCAGCTTCTCAATCTGTTGAAGGAGAAGGAAGGAAGGGGAGCTGAGAGTTCAAGCAATCTGCCTATCTTCTTCCCCTTCCCCTTGAGTCTAATATTTTGCAATGCACTGTTATACATCACAGTCGAAGAAGAAACATTCTCGGACTTCCTTGGATCACTCGAGGTGCATGCTTCTGCACCATTATCCACTTCACCTGAAGCAAACCAAACCCCATTCAAAGACTTTGGCTCCAGAGAATCCATGTTTATGTTGGTGGTGTGTCCAAGATTATCTGAATGAGTCAAGATAGTTATTGAATCTGGAGAGGAGGGCGACTGGTTTGCAGAAAAGAATGCTGATGAAGATGATGAAAGAGCCCTCAATGTTGGCAGTGAGCCAAATATTGAACTATCTCCTCCAAGATCCATTCAAACCATCACCCAATCTCTCGGGAGTTGAAACTCGGAGCCTTGTTGAGGAGGACATGAAACCATAATTTTTGGAATCTTAGACAGATAACACCACCATCATCTAAGGTCGAGATTTTGAAAACAGTAATACATGTATTACCAATCATGGAGACATAACAAACATGGACTACTACAGGAAAAAAGAATATTACGACTATCTTGCATATAAAGGAAACAAGGAATAAAACACAGTGGCAGGAAAGGAAAGGAAAGAAAAGCAGTTGAAACAACCACATTGTCCAAACAACTCCAAGAAAAGGAGTTTCATCTTCAGCCATAAAAGACTCCTTTTCAAGTTTGAAAATTTGAACCACGAAGCAATTTAGATCTAAAAAATTATTGAAATACAAAATCACTATAAAGTTCAAATCCTCTTCAGCTAATTCAATGTAATAAATCTAAATTCTTGCAATAATTCAGATCTGAACTACTTACTCAAATTCAGAAACAAAGAGACCCGTCTCAAAGATGCAATCTTTATTCTATTTTCGGCTAAAAATTAGAGGCCCATGTATTGAAATAAACCAACCAAGCAATCACAAGTTGGGGAACGAAGTAGATGAGTAGTGCCCAGTTTCAACTTGTTATAATAATATATATGTGAACTTGTCAAAGGAAGAATCAGTATTAACATATATTCACAAACCAAGCGTGTTCATAGATGTGCAGGGCCATGAAGTTGTTTACCTACATATGTGGGAGCATTTTTATTTCAATGTGAGGGAAGCAAAGGAAGATAGTAGAGTCTCTTGCAACTGCAGAAAGAGAGAGGGAAGGTCCCGAAGCGGACAGGATGAGAAAGAGTGGGAGGGAGATGCTTGAAACGTGAGAAAAAGGATTTAAGAAAGAATTTTGATAGGGGAAAGATAAATGAAAAGGTGTATATTTACCTTTTATAGCAGAGAACCGAAAGGGATTCAGATTTGGGTTCATTACTCGTCAGTCCTCAGCCTGAAACACACACTAGTAAATATCTGGCTCTCTCTCTTTAAAAAAAATATAGAAAGTTCTCTCTCTCTTTCTCTCTATCTTGTTGGAAGGGGGGGGGGGAGTGGGGGCCCAAATGCGGGGAACGGATGAGACGAGGTATGGTCGTTCTGTGATAAGACTTTACTATCTATCAAGTTCACTTCTCTATCATCTTTGAATTCTGTAGTTACTCCCTCTCATCTGTCCGTCTTAGTGTGTGTGCAACTTTATCTTTTTTTTTTCACATACATTAACATGATCTGATAGTTGTGATTTGGTTTTGTGTTTGTGTGAAATAATTAGATGTTTTTGTGGGTTGGTTGGTTGGTGGTTACCGAATTTGGGCTGACCAATGTTGAGGATGATCTATGATAAAATGCTAATTCAGGTAGTTTCTCCACCTCGTATTTCTCACTTTCGACATTGAGAATCACTCCATCAAAATTCTTCCATCTCTAAATAAGGTTTTCTACTATAAATATGTCAAAATATAATACCCTATATATAGTTATTCAAAAATAGATTAATTATCTATCCAAATCTAAAATATTATAAAATTATAGATTGAGAATTTAAAAATTCTATAATTAAACTATCTTTTAGGTCGTATTTTAAAATAAAGTATATACTAAATAAGAGTCTTTAGGTTTATTGTAAATACATTATTTATTAAAAAAACTAATATCTTTGAGGATAACATATACCTAGCAAAAAAAAATTGAATAAGTTTTTACCTGAAACATTGATTGAGTGTAGGTTTATTTATATATAACATGAACTGAGTTTTTGCATCAAAATATATGGAGTACTAAAAACTAAATTTTTTGGGTTAAAGTATCAATAAATCCACTTCATGTACACTTGGTTCGGAATGAAATTTTTCAAAATGTTATGTTTTTTAACTATGTATGTTATGCTTTAATTATATTATTATGTTTTCATGTGATTTGTATTATGCTTGAAGAAATTATATTTTATAATAGTTAATGTTTTTATTTTCACTATTAATATGATCTATCTAAATATTCATATTCATTCTTATTTAATATAGATTTATTTAAAGCAGAATATCAATGTGTATGTAAATCATTATAATAAATAAGAAATTAAAACGTCATTAATCTACCATGTTTGAGATTTTAAGTATTTAACTCTTAAATTTATGGAGTGGAATTCAAATAATTGTATAATTTTGCATTAAATTCAAATGATAACAAGCATTGTTGGACTTGTCATTATAATTTAGAATTCGTGCATATTGAATTGTTATCGTATTAACATGTTAAAAATATAAGAATTTGTGCCGTGTTCATATTGTGTTTGTGCTATATTGTGTTTCCCGATAATATATCATATTCTGTTACTCACTATATCTTTCTAAAATAATTATTGTATTCATGTCAATATCATTTTGTCAATCGTGTTTTTAACATATAAATATTATTTTCGTATTTATGTTGTATCGCATCATATTGAATTATTGTGTCTTATCATAAATTGTCAGTGTTACTTGTCATTCACACAAACGTAGTTTGCATTCATTTGTACTGATTCTATGAAAACCAATTGGAAATTAAAAGCTATTTTAATTATTATTTTACATATTCATACATAATTTTTTTTCCTTTATGAAGAAAGTTTACACTTTAAGTCTCATAGGGTTTTGATTTATTCGCAATTTTATATATATTTTTTAGATTTACATTTAGTTTCTAAGTTTACATCTTAGAGTAGATAAATTATTAGTTTAGATTTATTAGACTTAATTTGGTTTTAGCTAAAAGACGATTTACATTCAAGCTTGGAGGTATACTTGTAACACTTAAAAAAAGGTTTTTTATTAAATATATATCTTTATTATTGTTTGTAGGAAGTTGGAATCACTCTTAACTTAAGGGAACTGCAGTTGAGGACGGTACATAAAAGGATGTTGTTTAAATCAATTTTTGGCCATTTGAAGAGAGAAAGGTGCATCCAATTGTTCGAAAGACAATTGACGAATATCCAGAGTTGACTAAGCTGAATTTTAAGATAGCTTACCTAGAAAAGAAGTTTCATCTTTAGCCATAAAAGACTCATTTCAAGTTTGAAAATTTGAACCACAGAGCAGTTTAGATCTAAAAAAAGATTGAAATACAAAATCCCTATAAAGTTCAACTCCCCTTCCGCTAATTCAATGTAATAAACCTAAGTTCTTGCAATAATTCAGATCTGAACTATTTACTCAAATTCAGAAATGAAGAGACCCGTCTCAAAGATGCAATCTTTATTCTATTTTCGGCTAAAAATTAGAGGCCCACGTCTTGAAATAAACCAACCGAGCAATCACGAGTTGGGGAACTAAATAGATGAGTAGTGCCCAGTTTCAACTTGTTATAATAATATATATGTGAACCTGTCAAAAGAAGAATTAGTATTAAAATAAATTCACAAACCAAGCATGTTCATAAATGTGCAGGGCCATGAAGTTGTTTACTTACATATGGGGGAGCATTTTTATTTCAATATGAGGGAAGCAAAGGAAGAGAGTACAGTCTCTTGCAACTGCGGAAAGAGAAAGAGAAGGTCCGGAAGGAGACATTATGAGATAGAGTGGGAGGGCGATTCTTGAAAAGTGAGAAAAAGGATTTAAGAAAGAATTTTGATAGGGAAAAGATAAATGGAAAAGCATATATTTACCTTTTATAGCAGAGAACCGAAAGGGATTCAGATTTCGGTTCATTACTCGTCAGCCCTCAGCATGAAACACACACTAGTAAATCTCTGCCTCGCTTTTTTTTCAAAAAAAAGAAAAAAGTTCTCTCTCTCTTTCTCTCTCTCTTCATGGAAGAGGGGGGGAAAGAGTGGGGGCCCAAATGTAGGGGACGGATGAGACGAGGTATGGTCGTTCTGGTAAAAAGCTTTACTATCTATCAAGTTCACTTCTCTATCATCATTGAATTCTGTAATTACTGCCACTCATCTGTCAGTCCTAGTGTATGTGCAACTTTCTCTTTCTTTTTCTTTTTCACATACATGAACATGATCTGATAGTTGTGATTTGGTTTTGTGTTTGTGTGAAATAATTAGATGTTTATGTGGTTTGGTTAGTTGGTGGTAACCGAATTTGGGCTGACCAATGTTTAGGATGATGATCTCTGATAAAATGCTAATTCAGATAGTTTCTACACCTCTTTCTATAGTGGGTGTGGCACTTTCACTTTCTCTTTCTTTAGAGTCATGGCTTCCCTCCATTCATTCTCAACTCCACCGTAGAGCAGTCAAAGCTCTCCGCCATATTTCTCCTAAACCTCCCATCTCTTCTCAATTATGTCCCTAGCAAGGCCGTCATTGGGGGTTACATCAAAGTACATAGGAACCAAATTCTTCTTGCTGGAGAAAAACTTGAGCTCTTCAATGGTGTA
This sequence comes from Plectranthus barbatus, assembly GCA_026898455.1. Lineage (NCBI taxonomy): Eukaryota > Viridiplantae > Streptophyta > Magnoliopsida > Lamiales > Lamiaceae > Plectranthus > Plectranthus barbatus. The sequence goes on from JAPKLW010000745.1 coordinate 205,918, forward strand.
CGGATTTCTAAACGATTTCTTGGTCAAGATCACCACCCCAAATGTAGTAGCATCCATGGCTTTCACAACAATGCCATGCTTACGCAAATTCCCACACCTGGCTCTGTCTGTCACGAAACAGGTCAAGCCTTGAACCTCTAACTCTGCACAGAGCCAGTTTGCAAATCTAAGCAGCATAGGCTTACGGCCATGGAAACCGATGAATACGTCGCAACTTCTCAATCTGTTGGAGGAGAAGGAAGGTAGGGAAGCTGAGTGTTCAAGCAATCTGCCTATATTCTTCCCCTTGCGTCTAATATTTGACAATGCACTTTTACACATCACAACCGGAGAAGAAACATTTTCGGACTTCCTTGGATCACATGAGGTGCATGCTTCTGCACCATGATCCACTTCACCTGAAGCAAACCAAACCCCATTCAAAGACTTTGGCTCCAGAGAATCCATGTTTATGTTGTTGGTGTGGCCTAGATTATCTGAATGAGTCAAGATAGTAATTGAATCCGAAGAGGAGGGTGACTAGTTTGCACAAAAGAATGCTGATGAAGATGATGAAAGAGCCCTCAATGTTGGCAGTGAGCCAAATCTTTAACTATCTCCTCCAATATCCATTCAAACCATCACCCAATCTCTCGGGAGCTGAAACTCGGAGCCTTGTTGAGGAGGACATGAAACCAGAATCTTTGAAATCTTAGACAGATAACACCACTATCATCTGAGGTTGAGATTTTGAAAACAGTAATACCTATATTACCAATCATGGAGACATCACAAACATGGACTACTACAGGAAAAAAGAATATTACGGCTAGCTTGCATATAAAGGAAACAAGGAATAAAACACGGTGGCAGGAGAGGAAAGAAAAGAAAAGCAGTTGAAACAACCACATTGTCCATACCTTAAACAACTCCAAGAAAAGGAGTTTCATCTTCAGCCATAAAAGACTCCTTTTCAACTTTGAAAATTTAAACCACAGAGAAGTTTAGATTTAAAAAAAGTTTGAAATACAAAATCCCTACAAAGTTCAACTCCCCTTCCACTAATTCAATGTAATAAACCTAAGTTCTGGCAGTAATTCAGATCTGAACTACTTACTCAAAATCAGAAAAGAAGAGACTCGTCTCAAAGATGTAATCTTTATTCTATTTTCGGCTTAAAATTAGAGGCCCACGTCTTGAAATAAACCAACCGAGCAATCACGAGTTGGGGAACTAAATAGATGAGTAGTGGTTGTAGTGCCCAGTTTCAACTTTTTATAATAATATATATGTGAACTTGTCAAAGAAAAAATCAGTATTAACATATATTCACAAACCAAGCGTGTTCATAAATGTGCAGGGCCATGAAGTTGTATACCTACATATGGGGGAGCATTTTTATTTAAATGTGAGGGAATAAAAGGAAGAGAGTAGAGTCTCTTGCAACTGCGGAAAGAGATAGGGAAGGTCAGGAAGGAGACAGGATGAGAGAGAGTGGGAGGGTGATTCTTGAAAAGTGAGAAAAATGATTTAAGAAAGAATTTTGATACGTGAAAGATAAATGGAAAAGCGTTCATTTACCTTTTATAGCAGAAAACCGAAAGGGATTCAGATTTCGGTTCATTACTCGCCAGTCCTTAGCCTGAAACACACACTAGTAAATCTCTGCCTTTCTCTCTTTTTCAAAAAAAGAAAGAAAGTTCTCTCTCTCTTGTTGGAAGGGGGGGGGGGCAAGAGTGGGGGCCCAAATGTAGGGGACGGATGAGACGAGGTAAGGCCGTTCTGTGAAAAGGCTTTACTATCTATCTAGTTCACTTTTCTATCATCTTTGACTTTTGTAGTTACTCCCTCTCATCTGTCCGTCCTAGTGTGTCTGCAACTTTCTCTTTCTTTTTCATTTTCACATACATGAACATGATCTGATAGTTGTGATTTGGTTTTGTGTTTGTGTGAAATAATTAGATATTTATGTGGTTTGGTTGGTTGGTGCTCACCGAATTTGGGCGAACTAATGTTGAGGATGATGATCTCTGATAAAATGCTAATTCAGATAGTTTCTCCACCTTTTTCTCATGTGGGTGTGGAATTTTCACTTTATCTTTCTTTAGTGCAATCATGGCTTCCCTCGATTCTTTATCAGGCAGCCAAAGCTCGCCGCCATATTTCTCCCAAACCTACCATCTCATCTCAATAATGTCCCTAGCAAGACACTCGTTGGGGGCAACATCAATGTATATAAGAACAAAATTCTTCATGCTGGAGAAAAACTTGAGCTCTTCAATGGTGTACGGATTTCTAAACGATTTCTTGGTCAAGATCACCACCCCAAATGTACTAGCATCCATGGCTTTCACAACAATGTCATGCTTACGCAAATTCCCACACCTGGCTCCGTCTGTCACGAAACAG
>JAPKLW010000745.1:208315-263646 GCA_026898455.1 Plectranthus barbatus
TTACGCAAATTCCCACACCTGGCTCCGTCTGTCACGAAACAGGTCAAGCCTTGAACCTCTAACTCTGCACGGAGTGAGTTTACAAATCTAAACAGCATAGGCTTATGGCCATGGTAACCGATTAATACGTCGCAGCTTCTCAATTTGCTGGAGGAGAAGGAAGGCAGGGGAGCTGAGAGTTCAAGCAATCTGCCTATATTATTCCCCTTCCCCTTGCGTCTAATATTTGACAATGTACTGTTACACATCACAACCGAAGAAGAAACATTCTCGAACTTCCTTGGATCACTCGAGGTGCATGCTTCTACACCATGATCCACTTCACCTGAAGCAAACCTAACCCCATTCAAATACTCTGGCTCTAGAGAATCCATGTTTATGTTGGTGGTGTGGCCTAGATTATCTGAATGAGTCAAGATAGTCATTGAATCCGGAGAGGAGGGTGACTGGTTTGCACAAAAGAATGCTGATGAAGATGATGAAAGAGCCTTCAATGTTAGCAGCGAGCCAAATGTTGAACTATCTCCTCCAATTTCCAATCAAACCATCACCCGATCTCTAGGGAGCTGAAACTCGGAGCCTTGTTGAGGAGGACATGAAACCAGAAACTTTGGAATCTTAGACAGATAACACCACCATCATCTGAGGTCGAGATTTTGAAATCAGTAATATCTGTATTACCAATCATGGAGACATCACAAACATGGACTATTACAGGAAAAAAGAATATTACGACTATCTTGCATATAAAGGAAACAGAGAATAAAACACGGTGGCAGGAAAGGAAAGGAAAGAAAAGCAATTGAAACAACCACATTGTCCAAACCTTAAATAACTCCAAGAAAATGAGTTTCATCTTCAGTCATAAAAAACTCCTTTTTAGGTTTGGAAATTTGAACCACAGAGCAGTTTAGATCTTAAAAAAGATTGAAATACAAAATCTCTATTAAGTTCAACTCCCCTTCCGCTAATTCAATGTAACAAACCTAAGTTCTTGCAATAATTCAGATCTAAACTACTTACTTAAATTCAGAAACAAAGAGACCCGTCTCAAAGATGCAATCTTTATTCTATTTTTGGCTAAAAATTAGAGGCCCATGTCTTAAAATAAACCAACCGAGCAATCACGAGTTGGGGAACTAAATAGATGAGTAGTGCCCAGTTTCAACTTGTTATAATAATATATATGTGAACTACTCAAAAGGAAGAATCAATATTAACATATATTCACAAACCAAGCGTGTTCATAAATGTGTAGGGCCATGAAGTTGTTTACCTACATATGGGGAGCATTTTTATTTCAATGTGAGGGAAGCAAAGGAAGAGAGTAGAGTCTCAAGCAACTGCGGAAAGAGAGAGGGAAGGTCCGGAAGGAGACATGATGAGAGGGAGTGGGAGGGCGATACTTGAAAAGTAAGAAAAAGGATTTAGGAAAGAATTTTTATAGGGGAAAGATAAATGGAAAAGCGTTTATTTACCTTTTATAGCAGAGAACCGAAAGAGTTTCAGATTTCGGTTCATTACTCGCCAGTCCTCAGCCTGAAACACACACGAGTAAATATCTGCCTCTCTCTCTTTTTCAAAAAATGAAAGAAAGTTCTCTCTCTCTTGATGGAAGAGGGGGGGGGGGGAGTGGGGGCCCAAATGCAGGGGACGGATGAGACAAGGTATGGCCATTCTGTGAAAAGACTTTACTATCTATCAAGTTCACTTCTCTATCATCTTTGAATTATGTAGTTACTCCCACTCATCTGTCCGTCCTAGTGTGTGTGCAACTTTTTTTTTTCCACATACATTAACATGATCTGATAGTTGTAATGTTGAGGATGATCTCTGATAAAATGCTAATTCAGGTAGTTTCTCCACCTCGTATTTCTCACCTTCGACATTGAGAATCACTCCATCCAAATTCTTCCATCTCTAAATAAGGTTTTCTACTATGAATATGTCAAAATATAATACCCTATATATAGTTATTCAAAAATAGATTAATTATCTATCCAAATCTAAAATATTATAAAATTATAGATTGAGAATTTAAAAATCCTGTAATTAAACTATCTTTTTGGTCGTATTATAAAATAAAGCATATACTAAATAAGAGTCTTCAGGTTTATTATAAATACATTATTTATGAAAAAAACTAATATCTTTGAGGATAACATATACATAGCAAAAAAAATTGAATAAGTTTTTATCTAAAACATTGATTGAGTGTAGGTTTATTTATATATAACTTGAATTGAGTTTTTGCATCAAAATATATGAAGTTCTAAAAACTAAATTTTTTGGGTTAAAGTATGAATAAATCCACTTCATGTACACTTGGTTCGGAATGAAATTTTTTCAAAATATTATGTTTTTTAACTATGTATGTTATGCTTTAATTATATTATTATGTTTTCATGTGATTTGTATTATGCTTGAAGAAATTATATTTTTTAATAGTTAATGTTGTTATTTCACTGTTAATATGATCAATCTAAATATTCATATTCATTCTTATTTAATATAGATTTATTTAAAGCATAATATCAATGTGTATGTAAATCATCACAATAAATAAGAAATTAAAACGTCATTAATCAACCGTGTTTGAAATTTTAAGTATTTAACTCTTAAATTTATGGAGTGGAATTCAAATAATTGTATAATTCTGCATTAGATTCAAACGATAATAAGCATTGTTAGACTTGTCATTATAATTTAGAATTCGTGCATATTGAATTGTTATCGTATTAACATGTTAAAAATATAAGAATTTGTGCCATGTTCATAGTGTTTGTGTTAGATTGTGTTTCCCGATAATATATCGTATTCTTTTACTCACTATATCTTTCTTAAATAATTTTTGTGTTCATGTCAATATCATTTTGTCAATCGAGTTTTTAACATATAAATATTATTTTCGTATTTATGTTATATTGCATCATATAGAATTATCGTGTCTTGTCATAAATTGTCGGCGTTACTTGTCATTCACACAGACGTAGTTTACATTCATTTGTACCGATTTTATGAAATCAATTGGAAGTTAAAAGCTATTTTAATTATTATTTTACATATTCATACATAATTTTTTTTCCTTTATGAAGAAAGTTTACACTTTAAGTCTCATAGGGTTTTGATTTATTCGCAATTTTATATATTTTTTTAAGATTTACATTTAGTTTCTAAGTTTACATCTCATGGTTTTTTACACTATGACTCAGTTACAATAAATTTTCAAACCATTTTTTAGATTTTCCAACATTGCTATGATTTGAAGTGGTTGTAATGGTGCCTTATTTTATATGCTGAATTTTTTTAAATCTAAACAATAGATAATTGAGTATACATCTTATTCAACATAAAATAAATTTTATCACTGAATCCATACTGACTTAATATATATACACAGAGATAAGGTCTGATTTTAAAAATAAAGATTACATTAAATAAAAATATTATAAATTTGATAATTATGATGTTATATCACAAACCTTCAATCAACTACAAAATGTATAAAATCTGATGAGTAGATAAATTATTAGTTTAGATTGATTAGACTTAATTTGGTTTTAGCTAAAAGAAGATCTACATTCAAGCTTGGAGGTATACTTGAAGCACTTAAAAAAAGGTTTTTTTATTAAATATATATCCTTATTATTATTTGTATAAACTTTTAGATATTATTTATATATATCTTCAAATAATGTATTTTCAATTAATTTTATTTATATATTGTACCCTCAATATTAGATTTATGAATAAAATATTGGTTTTAGCCATTGCGAAATGAGGAACCGAGTTGGAAAACTCAAATCGAAGACTAAGGAAGTTGGAATCACTCTTAACTTAAGGGAACTGCAGTTTAGGAAGGTACATAATAGGATGTTGTTTAAATCAATTTTTGGCCATTTGAAGAGAGAAAGGTGCATCCAATTGTCCGAAAGACAATTGACGAATATCCAGAGTTGACTAAGCTGAACTTTAAGATAGCTTACCTAGAAATATATACTTTACTGAGAATGTTGTTCAATGTCCATGGGGAAAATAGGTTGTTTAGAGGTCATTTCACAAAAAAAAATTAAGAAGTAAACAGGAAAATGACAAACGACTTCTTGCTAAGCATTGGAGATTGTGTCCAACGAATCTATTCTATAAGCACATTAAAAATAACCCATTGCACAACAAATAAATACCTTTTCAACCTTGAACAACTTTACAAGCCTTCAAACAACTCTAAAAATTTTAGAAAAGTTCTATAAGAAAAATATACAACTTTCAAGCATATAATCATCTCTAATCCCTAATCCAAGAAATCTAGAAAGTACGCATCTTTAAAGATCAACTACATCTATGCAATTGAAGCACAAGACCGTCTTGCTTTTGTTTCTAAGAAAACATTGGAAGGAAAATAAAGATCATCCTTGAGAGGAGATATAGTCGGGAAGTTCAACACAGAAGTGTGTACGAACTTAACAGTGGAATATCCTCTGGCCGGAGGAAGCTGTGTTCCCTGTCAGCATAAGTTTCTTGTTGTTAAGTGTGTATAATAATGTATAGTGGTTTCCATTCCTACTGACACAATGAAGAGTGAACGTAGGTGATAAGATATATTTGCATGATAGATACGATATACATGCACAACCATATCTAGGGTTTTTATATTTTGTTTAGATATACTTGTATCTTTTATTTCCTTTTCATATCTTTGTATTCTCTATTTATATTGTGGAAAATCTTATCATGGTATCAGCCTGATCACGATCATTTTATTCTCTCCCTCTCACGAACGTCGCCTCTTCCTTTTTCGCGTCATGGCTCCCAACGCCGATGCCCTTCCCCTCTCTACTCTAATTCATATGATCACAATTAAATTGTCTTCCTCCAACATCTTCATGTGGCGTTCCCAGATCGTGCCTCTCCTTACATGCCAAGATCTAATGAAATGTGTTGATGTATATCTCCCTCAGTCGCCCCTCACTCTCGCATTTCCGTCTGGTGCACTCACACAAAACTCGGCCTACGCATCTTGGCATATGCAGGACCAGCGTCTCATGAGTCTCCTCGTCTCCACTCTCTCTGAAGAAGCTATGGCAGAAGTTCTTGGCTGCTCCACGGCTCGTTCGGTTTGGTTAGCTCTCAACTCGACCTTTAGCAACAAATCCAAAAGTTGATTTACAACTTATCAAACGAGGTTCTCGTTTCGTTACTAAGTATGGCCGTGAATTCAAGTTTATTTGCATTCAGTTAGCTGCCATTGGACGTCCCATTGATGACATTGACAAGGTGCACTGGTTCCTTTGCAGTCTTGGACCATCTTTTGCATCTTTTATGTTGCTCAAATGGTGTTGACAGTCCTACCCTCCTTTCGTGATTTGCTCTCGAAAGTCGAGAGTTTTCCTCTTTTTCAGGACTCGATGGAAGGTTCTTCATCCTCCAGAGGCCGTGGAAATCCCAACTGTGGTGGCAACAATTCCAATTGTGGTGGTTCTCAATGCCGTCGTGGCAGCAACGGTCGGTCTGGTCAGCGTCGTCCCCCGCACTGCCAAATCTGCCGTCAGGATGACCACTATGCCAACGTCTGTCCCGACCAATATTCTCAATCCTCCTCGACGAACCTCGCTGAAGCATTCACCGCAACTTGTGTTATTTCTCCTGCGGCTACTTTTGATTGGTTTTTGGACACAGGCACTTCCGCACACATGACCCCTGATCCCGACAATCTTGATGCTTCACAGCCTTACTCCGATAGTGATCATGTTGTTGTTGGTAACGCTGCTTCTCTAAATATTTCTCACACTAGTTACTCTCGTTTCTCTGGGTCTCTTAATCTTTTGGATGTGTTGGTGGTTCCGTCACTTACTAAAAATTTGTTATTTGTTAGCAAGCTTACTTCTGATTATCCTGTTGATATCTTGTTCTCTGATAACACTTTTGCTATTCAGACTCGAGGAACAAGGGACGTTCTTGCAAGCAGTCGTCGTAGTGTGGGTTTATATGTTCTGGAGCGCATTCAGCCAGCTTTTCTTTCGCAGTTTTCCACAAACAATTTGCGTGCTTCTTTTGAGTTATGGCATAGTCGTTTAGGTCATGTTTCTTTTGATTCAATTTCTTTGCTTAAAAAACAAGGACATATTTCTGTAACATCTTGTTTACTGAAGCCTTGCATTTGTTCTACGTGTCAGCTTGCTAAAAGCTCACATTTACCTTTCAATTTAAATGAAAAACGTTCTTCAAATGTGTTGGATATTGTTCATTATGGTCTCGGGGGCCTGCTCTCGTTACCTCGTCTTCTCAATATCGTTATTATGTTAAATTTATTGATGATCATAGTCGATTCACGTGACTCTATCCTCGGTTGAGGAAATCGAATTTCCTTAAAATATTACAGTCTTTGACTTCTCTTGTGGAAAATCAATTCTCCACAATATTAAATACTTTTCAAAGTGACGGTGGCACCGAATTTACGAGCAATATTATTCATGAATTTTTTCAAGCTAAGGGTATTCTTCGCCTCCGATCTTGCCCTTACACTCCTTCGCAAAATGGGCGCGCTAAATGTAAACAAAGACATGTTACTGAAACTGGTCTCGCTTTATTATTTCACTCATGGCTTCCTTTATCTATGTGGTTTAAAACCTTTTGCACAACTACGTATATCATTAACCGGTTGCCTTCATCTGTTCTCGACGGCAATTCACCATTCAAAGTTCTCTTTGGTTTAGCTCCTAACTTTGTGAACTTTCATCCATTCAGTTGTCGTGTATATCCATGCCTTCACGATTATGCGGTCAACAAATTCTCTCCATGCAGCCTCCCATGCACTTTTATTAGTTTTTTCTGCAAATCACAAGGGCTTTCACTGTTATGATCCGACGACTTCGTGTGTCTATACCACGCACCATGCTCGATTTGATAAGATGCTCTTTCCCATCGCTGGTTTTGTCTGCTGCCACCCCTTCCTTGTAGCTTGACATTTCGGTGTTTCTGGAGCCTACCTCGTAGCACTCTACTGATTCAACCGCTTCTTCAGAACCGGCGCTTGTCATTGAAACGACACCTACTGCTCTGTCTGAAACTTCATCTTCTCTTCGCATTGAGCAGCCTCAGCTCCGTTTGTTGGACCCTGCTCCTCCAGCTCCACCATCGGCTCTTGCAGCATCTGGACACCCCATGGTTACTCGCGCACGTGCTGGAATTTTTAAACCATGTCACCTTGCTTATTATTCCTCGACTGCCCTACACCATGCTCTTCTGGCTTTCTCTGAACCAAAGGGCTTCAAGTCTGCTGCGAAGAAGCTTGTTTGGCTTGCAGCCATGACCGAGGAAATGGAAGCATTACAGAAAAATAAAATATGGGATCTCGTTCCTCGGCCGCCTAACACCAATGTCGTAAGCTCATAATGGGCCTTTTGTACTAAGTTTCGAGCATATGGCAGTGTTGAGCGACACAAGGCTTGTCCTGTTGCTCAGGGATTCACTCAAATTCCCGGTCTAGATTTCTCCCATACTTTCAGCCCGTTCGTTAAAGTAGCTACAGTTCATATTGTCCTCTCCCTTGCTGTTACGAATGGTTGGTCTCTTCATCACCTCAATGTCAAGAATGCATTTCTAAATAGCGTTCTAAGTTTGCCTGTCTACATGGACCAACCCCCTGGCTTTATTGATTTAGGCTTTCCCAATCATGTGTGTCGACTTAAGAAGGCATTGTATGGTCTCAAGCAAGCTCCGCGTGCTTGGTTCCAGCGTCTCAGTTCGTTTCTCACTTCATTCAGTTTCGTTTGTTGCAAGACAGACACCTCTCTATGTGTCCTCTCTCACGGTGATATTCTCCTTTATTTACTCGTCTATGTTGAAGATATTATACTTATAGGAAATAGCTCGTCCCATATATTTGTCTTTCTTTCTCGCATGCGCTCCAAATTTGCCATTAAAGATATGGGTCGTCTTAATTATTTCTTGGGTCTCGAGGTTACATATACAGCTGATGGTTTCTACCTTTCATAGGCAAAATATGCTAAGGATATTCTCGCTTGCACGGACATGATCGACGCTCGTCCTGTAGCTACTCCTTTACCAGCGGGCCACACGCTAACTCTATTTGGCGAACATTTTGAGAATGTTACGCTCTATCACTCTATCGTCGGCGCACTTCAATATCTTATTATTACCCATCCTGATATATCCTTTGTTGTTGAGCTCGTTAGCCAATTCCTCAAGGCCCCATCTTTGGACCATTTTCAAGTTGTAAAGAGGATTCTCCGCTATATTAAGGGAACTTTATCTCACCGCATCTACTTCTCACGGCAACCTTCGTGTGACTTGGTGGCATACTTGGATGCGGATTGGGCACGCTGCGTGGATACTAGATGATCAACTTACGGTTATGAGATTTTCTTAGCTGGTAGTTTGGTGTCGTGGAGTGCAAAGAAGCAACCTACTGTTGCTCGTTCAAGCTGCGAGTCGGAATATCGCGCATTAGCCAACACAGTAGCGAAAATCATTTGGATTTCATCCCCGCTTCGTGAGCTTCATATTTCATTTCCACCATTTCGCGTCTTCTTTGTGACAACAGCAGCTCGATTTTCTTAACTCAGAATTTGGTTGCTCATAAGTGTGCAAAACACGTTGATATTGATTATCATTTTGTGCGTGAACTTGTCCAGGATAGCAAGCTTCTCACGGAATTCATCCCGACTAATCTGCAGATAGGTGATGTTTTTACGAAGGCACTGCCTCGTCCTCAATTTGAATCGTTTCGTCGCAAGCTTCGCGTCGTTGAAATTCCCGACGTCTCGCTTGAGGGGGGTGATAAGATAGATTTGCATGATAGATACGATATACATGCACAACCATATCTAGGATTTTTCTATTTTGTTTAGATATACTTGTTATAAACAGACTGAATACAAGATTGAGCAGAGTAGAACAGAACGATATAATCTTGCGGAAAAGAAATAATACAAAAATAGACAGTTTGAACTTAGCAGCCAAGTCGAGAGGATCTCTTCCCGCAAGACAAAAATGCCACCGTAGTGCTCGGTTTTAGCGGATTGTCCCCAAAGGTAAAACGGCTTCGTCTCGGTCGAGGCAGCACCGCAATCGATAGAGCTCCGGCGAACTGAACAGGAGCAGGGCAGAGTTGGCAGAATTCAGGTGAAATGCAACAAAGGGAGCTCAGGTGAAATGCAACAAAATTCTAATTTTGGAAGAGATTGTGTTGCTGCCTGGGGATGCCTATTTATAGGCAGTCCACACCTGAGGGAGCATGTCGGACATTCAAGACACGACGGCGGTCACGCCTCGGCACCCATTCCGATGAGCCCATCAGGCTCGTTTCTGTTGACCAAAAAGATAAGGTCGTAACAGCCCAAAGACCAATTGCTAAGAACCGGGAACCGGGAACCGGGGCTCGGGTCTCGGGACACGGGCTCGGGCTCGGCCTGCGGCCTCGCAGAGGCCGAAGGCCGATGCGGGCGGCGGCGGCGGCGCGCGTGGGCACACGGCGGGCACATTATACAACGTCCCTAGCACACTCAGTTATTACACCATATCAGTGTAACTGTATTTAAACCTGTTAAGACAAAGTTAAATTCTCAATGTGGGATGTCTTAATTAGTACATGTCTTGTCTTAATTAATCATGAAATAATGACGCCACGTATCACCTTCGCGGATCAATTTCTCACTCACCGAAACACGGATTTGAGAAAATAAATATACCACGATTATCTACTCACAACGTAGATCGATTCTGTAATATTTAATTTTCACAAAATTAAATATTTATTTCCGGAATATTTATTTAAATATCTCCGTTTCCAACAATACTTGTATCTTTTATTTCCTTTTCATATCTGTATGGATATTGAGATCTCTAATAACTATAATCCTTTGTGTTGATATACTACTTTTGTTATTTCTACTTGCTTCATTTTGAGCTTTGAAACCCAGTCTTCAACTAGTAAAGTATATCTGAATCTTATTTAATAATTGCTCGACTATTCTTTTAAAGACAAAACAATTTGTAACTAAATCTGGTTCACCCAATTATACACACGCTTCCACAGTCTATTTTTATTTTGCGCTTACTCTGTTCAGTTAATTGTTTGTAACTATATATTCGGGATTAACAATAAATACATCTAAGCCTTTTAATTGATTGGTTTAGATAAAAAAAATATTAATTATCATTTTCTTAACATAATGTATATAATGAAAAACAAAATATATTTAGATCAAATAATATGATAAATATAATCAAATACCTTTCTCATTGGATTATTTTTCTAAACTCTCTATATATATCACATATTTATTTACTTTTTGGTACAACCTAGCTAACTATTATTTTTAATTAACTTTATTCATTATTCATACTCTTCCAATAATGTTCATTGTTCGTGTTCTTGGAGTTTGGTTTGCATCAAAGTGAGCATTAATAACAATTTATGGTTCTTTAATGATACATATTCACAGTTTTTAGCAACTATTTCTTCATTCTTCACCAAATCAGCATTACTATGAGTAAGATTTCTACCTACAACAGATAAAGTACTAATTAATGACTCCTTTTATTACCAATTAATGTACGAAACAACAAGTGTTTGCGTTTCTTTTGTCTAATTTCTATAATTACTCCCGATTATTTAGTAAATTATAGGAAATAAACAGTTCTCTTAATTTTACTACACAATTTTATTTTTTCCATCATCCGTATGCTCCAGAAGAGTTATATCTTTCGGGCCTAATGACTTTGTGAAAACTTAATAAGTTATCATGAATATAAAATATATATATATTTCTAAGCATAAGTCCAACTGCGTAGCCCTAAATGTTTAATAATCTTTGAATTTTATTAGTTATATAATTATAATACATTTATGAATCCAGCGTTTACAATATAAAATTTGAGATTTCTGTCAAACATAATACACAAAACATTCTTTGTCCTTTGAAAATATCCCAATTTAAATGTTGAATAGAAAATCAGATTTTGTGGGTGTTGCTATATTTCTATTTATACGAATAATATTCTAGGTATTGTTTTGTGTGTAGTGATTCACTACTTCACTTGGATACTTACGCAACTGCGCCCATCTTTAATCTCAAACATGATTTATTAAGATATCTAGGTCGGGTATGAGGGTGAATATTCGGCTATTCGGTTTGGTTTTGACCTGTAAATTAATTAAATTTACATTGGAGGTAACCAAACTGAACCGAATTACCGAAATAATTGAACCGAAATTCTTATTCGATTTTTGATTGTTTTTTCGGTTTTAAGTTATAACCGAATCTTAATGTAAATTTAATAAATTAATAAAATAAAAATAATTATATATGTTTACATTAAGTGTGTGTATATATATATATATATATATATATATATATATATTTATTTATTTGATTATTCAGTTATTTTGGGAAAAAAAATAACCTAACCGAAAATCAAAATATTGAAAAAAAAAATTGAACCAAAAACTAAATCAACTGAGACATTTTTGGTTGGGTTCGATTTTTTGTTTTTTTTATTTCTTACTCGCCCTAATTAGGTGTAGTGGTGTCTCCAGAAATTTAAAATTTAATGTATCCCCAATTTGATATGTAAATCTACCCATGGGCGGGTGCTTTTTCTAATCTTAATTGTTAAATAAAAATTAGGAGGAGTTGACTTGTATACCAAAGAATTTGAATGTTTCAACAAGGAAAAATTCTCAGATGAGACGGTCTCATCATTTTTATTGTGAGATGAATTTAATGAAATGATGTGTTTCTTTATTGTAATTGATATCTCACCATTTTTATTGTGAAACGAATTTAATGAAATGATATATTTTTTTATTACAAATGATATATTTCTTTGTTGCAAATAATGTAATTTTTAAAAATAAAATAATATATTTAACTTATTAAAATAATATATTAAAGTCCGTCTCACAATAAAAAAAAATGGCGAGATCAGGAAACCAACTCTTCAACAAAGTGTCCAAAACCATAGTTTGGTGCGGTGCTACCTATATCTATCACCACATGCCTCCATGTGGATATCAAAGCCAAATGTGCGGCTACGATCTGCTGTTGGAGAATTGGACGGTCGGATGTTTCCCAACGCAAGAATATACAATCAAGGGCTGCACATTGCCTACTCATACTGTATATATATTTTTCCTATTGTTTCTGCTCGTGGGTCGATTGCTTTAATATATTTCCCCCCTATTCTTTTTCTTTTTAATCTATTTATTTATTTTGTGGACCCTTTACTTCCACAATTAAAATCCAACTCTAAATTTGTTTTCAAATTGAATTGATGGGTCAGGATGTGGAGCGTGTATATTTAATTGGTACATGAAAAATACATGCATCTATCTCTCTTTCAATATATTTATTATTTAAACTTAAAATCTTATGAAAAATATTTTGATATCAATCGTGTCCCCCTCCTTGTGTTGAATAAATTAAAAGGATACTCTTGAATATAACCCTTAGATTTAAATATTCATATTGAATTTTGTATTGCTATTTTATCCTTGTAAATTTAAAAATATGAATGAAAAGTAAGAAAATCGATATACCTTTGAAACCCCTCACACCCACCCCCGTTATCTCTTAAGAAAATTGATTGGTTTCACCAACAAAATCAATTGAAACAATTTAATTATTTATTTATTTACTATTTTGTTTGGTTGTCTTTTTTGGCCAGTGACGGTGTAAGTTGATAGTTATTAACTTTCATTTTTTTTTTTTTTTTGTTGAAATGGGTAAATATGAGTAGAGATTTATTTTCTTAGTTTGTATTTTAATTTGGGATTCAAAGGATAAATTAGTAAATAATAATATTTATTTAGTTGTGTCATTTGATTATCTGAATGTAATGTTTGTCTTTTTAGTGGTTCAGGTCATTTATTCTGGCTTATATTACTTGTACTGGCTCTTGCTTGTTCTATAATTCTTTTTTAGATTGGTGTATTATTTTGAATTCTTTGAGATGAACTACGTTGAATGAATTTTTGTAGGCTATTATCTTTTTTTTATTAGAGTACTTGTAGTACTTAATAATTCATCTGTATATATTATATCTCTATGTTGAAAATTTATACTTAAATTACTATTTGTTAATGCATAAGATACTTTGTAACTTACAGTAAATGGTATGTCTAAGGATTTCATTAAATCTTTTTTAATAAAATTACATCGGACTCCAATTGCATCACTAAAGGTTTGTGTTTGGAAAGGAATTTCATGCAATATTGAATTTAATGATGTCAAAACCTAGATTGCCATCTATTTCTCCTATAATTTTTTCTTTTTCATTCATAATTCTATTGTCAACAATTTGTAATTGTAAGGGTGAATCTATTCTTGTGAAATAAGTAGATTTTAGTATTATTTGTATTATTCCAATATGTATGTATCCTAATTTCTTCTGATCTCTTTTAGGTATTTTTTCTATTTTTTCTTTTATTTTTTCTTTATTCATTATGTATGCTTGGAATTCATAATTTGCTTGATTCATGTATACTAATGATTCTCCACTCATTAATCCATAGTAAACTATATTTTCTCGATTTAATATATTTGATATTCTTTTATTAAATGTTGGGATTTCTATACTTTCTTTGGAATTAAGTGTTAATTCTCCTTTTTCCGAACTTTATTTATTATTTTTTTATCGAATATTATATAAGATAAATATTCTCCAATTGATTCTGTTTTTATTATTTCTTTTATATCTTCTTGCTCTTGCCTCGAGCTTTCTCCCTTTTCAAAAATATTCATAGTAATTGTTTAATGTTTTCTTTATATAAATTTATTCGTGGGATTTTAAATTTTTCACCTTGTATTTTTAAGTATTAATTCTTTACTTTTTATTTTATAATTAAAGTTTTCTAGAAAATCTATTCCTAATATTATTTCTTTTTGTTCTTGTTTAGTTCTTCCATCAATTGGTATTTCTATTTTTACTGAGAGTGTCTTACTAAAAATAATATTAACAAATGTATATTTAGTGTTTCGTACTGGAGTTCCTTCGAGAGTAATATATGTTACTTCTGGGTATAAATCATAAATTTCTGTTGCTAAATCTTCACTTATAAAACTTGTACAAGATCCTGTGTCAATTAATGCAACAACTAATTTTTTATTTATACTTGTTAGTATATGATATTGATTATAATTATTATGATCTAATTTAACTTCTATGTTCTTCATATCATTTATTACTCTGTCGGGCCTGCTATATGTTGTCACAGCGATATAGGTTGCCACTTTGACATTTCATGCTTGATATGTTGAACTTTGTAAAAGAGTTTTGTGATTTCATACCTGAAATGTTTCTTCTTCAAGATCTCAAGATCAATTCGGCAAGATAACTTCTTCGCTATAGCCTTCTTCAGATCCGCCAGAGATCATATGTAGATAAAGAAACTTATCATATATGAAGGATATGTTACAATAGGAAGTGTGTCCTCTCCTAATGAGAGTCACATTATTTATAGGCGAAAAAGGTCTGTCTTTTACATAATTACCCTTGGAGGGGTACCACTACACAGTAGAATCTAATAATTTACATAGTAGTTACAAAAGGAAAGAAACAAAAGTACATAAATGGTGATGTCTTTTCACATCTTTTTCTCTTCTATTGTCTCAAAGTCTGCATCGTCGTCGGTGCTTGGTGTACAAATGCTACAGGCATGATCTCCAGGAAATTCTTCCACTAGCCTTGTACAAATTTCTTGTTTTATTTCTGGGGTGTATTCATAATCAATTGCTTGTAGGTCTCTTAAGAATTTCTCTATATATTTTTGACTTTGACTGTTAACTTCTTTTTCTCGTGCTTGCATGCTCCATATAATTACTGATTTTGAGATATAATTTGTTTGTGCCCTGATCTTAATTCCTCGTAGTAGTATCAGAACATAATTATTTAAGAATTGTTGTATGATATCTTCGTGCTTTGTTTCTCCAATAGTTGGGTAGTTCTGATTGCTTACTCCTATCTGGCATAGTTGTATAGCTGTTTGTCTGACTTGTCATGTTTGTTCTCCTTCTTCAAAGAATAGTGGGTATGTTGCAAATATCTTCAAGAATCCTTCTCTTTCCTTAATTACTCCTGAATGATATTGTTGGATAGCCTTCTTCATATAGTTAGGAAAGTATCGAAATATATCCATGTTTCTGAAGTATATTGTATTTATGAGTCCGCTTTGGAACATCATATATGTCTTAATTGGATCTGCTTCAGGTAAAACGACTGCCTTGGGCCCTTGAAATGTGCCTTCATTAGGGTATATGCTTGAGAGTTTGTCTGCTGTTGTATAGTTAATCAAGAAATTATATTCTTGATCAAAAATTGCTTTGGTTAGTTTTGTTAATTCTTCCCGTTCTTGTTCAGTAGGGATAGAATTTATTGTTAGTGGTTTGTTATTAGGGATTCGCCCTAAACTTGCCATTCTTGATTGAAGTGGTTGTCCTGGCATTGCTGCTTTTGCTGCATAGGTACTTCGGTACTCTGTTAGTGCATTTTTTGCTTCCTGTAGGCTAGGGTATTTTTCGTAGATGATGCCGCTTTGGTTGTTGATGAAGATCGCTGCTTTGCTCCAGTCATCATATATTCATGTGTTTAAGCCATTAAAAATAACATAGTATGCATTAGCTCTTTCTTCTTCATCAAATTTTTCTTTAGATCGAGATCCACCAGTTGCATGTTCTTCTGTCTTTGATTTATCCTTGATTGTTGCTGCTGGAAAATCTTCGGTTGATTTGTTACTGGATGAGTTAAGCATTAATTCTATTGCATGTGCTTCTTTATCTGCTTGGCTTGCTTCTTTTTGTAATTGTTGTGCTTGCAGACGAAGTTGTTTTGCCTTTTCTAATAATCTTTCTCTTTCTGTTTTCAGGATGGATCGTACTCCTTCCATTCTCTTGTTAATGTATCGGCTAGATTGTTTTCTTTGCCTGAAATGTGTAAAGATAAGAAATCGTATTGTTGAGCTTCAAGGCTCCATCTAAGCAATCGTCATTTATTATACGATTCTTTTATCTTGTATTTTGTAAAGTCTTTTGTATAAGAACTGTCCGTTTGATATATAAATTTTTTTGGTTGTAAGTTCAATTTGAATTTTCGTAATGTTTTTATTAATGCAAGTGTTTCTTTTTCATGGACCGTATAATTTTTCTCAGCTGGTTTAAATGTTCCTGATGCCCATTTAGTTAATAATATATTTTGAAATTATTTTAAAAATATTTTTACTTCAGATGGTTTATTATTTGTGATAAATATTTTGAAATCATTATAAACACCTGGGATTGCTTGAAGGACTGCTCCCCAAGTATCTTGACTTGCGTCAGTATTTAGAATGAGTAAATCATTTGGTTTTGGTAGATATAATTTTGGAAGATTTTTACATAACTCTTTTAAAGCTTTTACAGCTTGTGTTGCACTAATTGTCCATTTCCATGCAATCTTTTCTGATATCATTTCTTGTAGTAATGCTCGTTCTTTTGAAAGTTGTTTTATAAAACCCTTTTCACCAATGTAGGTTAAACACCCAAGAAATCGTTGTATTTAATTTTTATTTTCTAATTTATCTGGAAATTTATTAATTTTTTCTAATAAATGTTTTTGTGGTTCTATGTATCCCCCTTTTAAAATCTTCATTCCTAGGAATTCTACTTCTTCTAATGCTATTTTTGCTTTTTCTTTACTTAGAATTACTCATTTTTCTTTTAGTTGTAATAGAATCTTTGCAACTTGATTTAAATGATGTTTTCTTGTTCCTAAAGTAAAAATTATAATATCGTCTATATATGCCAGTCTTATAGATTCAAACCCCTTAAGATTATTATCCATAAATCGTTGATAGATACTAGGTGTCTGTTTTAATCCAAATGGCATAATTGTAAATTGATATTGATTTTGTGGTGGACAACTAAATGCTGTTAAAGGTTTAGTATCCTTATGCAATCATAACTGCCAATATCCTGATTCAAGGGTTGTGAACCATTCTGCCTTTTTAATTTTATTAAAAATATAATCTTGCCTAGGTAATTTGTATGCATCTCCTCTAGTGGCTTTATTCATTTCTTTATAGTTTATAACCATTCTTCTTTTTCCCCGTTTTATTTCATTATGATTTTCAACATAAAATGCTGGTGCACTATGTGGACTTATGCTTGGTTCTATAATTCCCTTTTCTAATAATTTTTCTATTTCTTCTTTAAATTCTGCGACATCTCTTTCTGTATATGGAATTCTATTTGTACATTTACTTCTTTATTGGGATCTATTAATTCTATCCTAACTTCCATTGTATTTGTATTTTTAATAGGGTCTAAAGGATCTTGACTGCTTATTTCGTCGAGATTCTCAAGACTTTTATTTCGATTTCTTCATGAATGTACATAATTAATTGATTTTTAAGTTCATGGATAATCTTTCCTTGTAAAAAGGAAAGTGTAGTATATATCTTTGTTGTAACTAAATGTCTACGTTGGTTTTTCATTGCTGGACAACGTAATTTTACTCTATCAATTTCCTGAATAAAAGGGTAATATTTTTTAAGAAAATTATTTCCTAATATTAATGGTACTCCTGTATCTTGTTTGTATAAGGTGTCTAGAGGGAATTTTCTTCCTTCAATTAGTATTACAAGATCTTTTGCTCTATCATTTATTTGGATAATTTTATTATTAGCAATTCTTACTTGTATTGGTTTTTCTATTGTTGACCAATATTTTGCTGGTAACATTGTTTCTTGTGCAAGGCATATAGTTGCTCCAGTATCTAGATAAGCAAAAGTATATTTGTTAAATAGTTTTACTTTTATAAATGTACTATTTTTGCTCATCACTACTTTCTGTATAGTTGGAACTTTCAGATTCAGATTCTATGCTATATGTATCGAAATTCATTTCTTCGCCTTCTTCGTATATGTCTTCTATAGGTTCGAGCCCTAAAGAGTATATAAGTTTTATTTTATTTTCTTTATACACGTTTTTCTTTGGACATTCATTAGCATAATGGCCAAATTCTTGACATTTTCAGCATCTACATGTCTTCTTTTCTTTCGAGTTTTTCTTAATTCTTGTGTTTTTATCATTGTATTTTATGTACCTCCTCTGATATTTTTGCTTCCATGGTTTTTTAAATGTTCTATATTTTTTATATCGAGGGTAATATTATTTTTTATATCTTCTCTTTCTTTCTGGTTTACATGCATATTGATGTGGAATTGTTTCAAGTTGTTTACAACATCGTATATTTATTTTTTCTAAATATTTTTCTTCGGTTTTTCTCATACACAATTCATCTCTATATTCTAATGCATATTTTTCTATTAATCCTAATGTTTCTTTTGTTTTAGTTTTTGTTGGGTTTGTTAATTGTATATTTATATATTTTAACATTACTTGTGGTAGTTTACTTTTTACTATATCTAATAGGCCAGTTCTATCTGATGTTTTATAATAATTTTCTTTTATTTGGCAAAAGAAATTTTCTATAAGACATGGGTCACAGAGAGTCATATTACTTAATATTTTTACAATATGTGATTTTTCAAATTCTCGTGCTATTTCTGTTTCATCCCCAAAAAATTCTGCAAATATTTCTTTGGTTAATTGTTTTAGAAGGTCAAATTTAGCTTCTTTTGATGTATCTTGTTTAGCATAGTTACTATAATTACATGGCGTTGTATGTAACCAGTCTGATAATTGTCTTGTAGCTTTATATATTATATATGTTAAAAAATCTTCTAATGGTAATTTGCTAATTGTATCATCATCAGTTTGGACTATCATTTGGAATTGATTTATCCATAAATAATTAAACTTGATGCATTTGATGCACAATCTATGTTTAATACTCCACTACTTATACTTCTTTCTTTCTGAATGTATGATGGTGGAATATTCTTTTTGTATTTTCCTGTTGTATATGTATAATCATTTTTATACATATAATCAACAAAGCTTTTTTCGTATTTATTTGGTCGTGTTTCATTGCTTGTAGAAGCATTTTCTTGTCGCTTATTATAATCTTCTTTTTTACGTTTTTCTTCTTCTTCTTCTTCCATATTTAATGTTGGATTTTCATCATCACTATCTATTTCATATATGATACCTTGAGCATCTTCTTCACCAATTCTTGCAACCTTTAAATCTTGTATTTGTAATTTGTCTATTAATTTTGATAATTTTTCTATATCGTTTATCTTCGAATTGGTGGTATCCATTTATTTGTTAAATTTATAGGTTCATTTTTTATTAATTTTCTAGTTGTCCCTTTTGTTACTAATTCTTGTATTAATTCTAATGCCTCTTTACATTCAAGACATTTTTCTTTTCCTGATAATATTTCTTCATTATCTAATTCTCCTTGTTCTTTTAAGAAATTTATTAAATCTTGGTATTTATATTTTTCGTATTTTTATTTTCTTTATTCGATTTATTGAATCTAATAATTCTTTTTGATTTTCTTTAATTATTTCTATTAATGTTAATATTAAATTAGATACTTTTGAATTTCCTTCTGTCATCCCTTGTAAAAAATCCTTTAGGATGTATTCTGATATAGGATGCCTGTGATTCTGGTCACTTAGCAAAGACTTGCTGGGTCAAAAAGAAAATTAATAGTCTTAGCATCTCTGAAGAAGATAAGACACAAGTATGGAATTTATAGACCCGTCTATAAATTAATAGCCAAATTATAATTCATTTTCTATAAAATTTTCATGTTGCCGATAGAGTTGGATATAGATTAACATATAGATTTAGCCTATAAGGCCAATCATTAGAACATATAAAATATTAAATACAAAAATTTAAATTGCAGAAATTTAAATAACTTACAGTTTTGTAGCCAAACTTTTAAGAAATATTTATTACAAGAGAGAAGGGCTTAGAGAGGGTTTTTACAAAAGGGAAGCTTGTCAACACAAGTGTTATGGCCTTACTGAAGAACTGGCAGTAAACCCTAAATTAATACAAGTGTTATGGCCTTACAAATTTAAATCTTGTAATACATCTCCCATTTATAAACCAATAACTTATTATCCTTTAGGATAATAAAAAATTCTAAAGGATTTTTTACAAGGGATGTTAACCGGCAGCTTACTCTAAGGTTTATCTGATCAGGCTACCAACCAACGAACAGCCATTTTCGGGTCTTACATCAACTGCCCTGTAGGCCAACTTGTTGAGAATAGTCATCACAGATTATCCTTGTAATAAATGATATTATTATATAAATAACAAGATAAATATTTCATTACTTAATTATTATTTCAGTATTAAATTCGTAATTAAATATAATTTTTAATTTTATATGAATAAATCTATGATCTTTCCTATAAGGTTTTAGATCATCCTCACTTAATAATTTTAAAATCATTTGATCTTTATCTAAGTAATTGATTTTTCTATAGTTTTAACTACTTGCATAAGTCCAAATTTTTCAAAAGCTCTTAACTTATAAATTAGGCGTGGTTCTATCCTATGGATAGTCCATCTGCTTAATTGATCTAAATTTTTTGGAATATCTATTCTTTTATTTGACTATTTTTAATAGTCTCTCTTTTCCTAATATAAGTTAGGAGCTTTTGAAAAATTTGGACTTATGCAAGTCGTTAAAACTACAGAAGAATCAATTATTTTAAATAAAGATCAAATGATTTTAAAATTATTAAGTGAGGATGATCTAAAACCTTATAGGAAAGATCATAGATTTATTCACATAGGATTAATTCAGGTTGCATTTAAACCTTTAACTTTAGATAATCTTCCAGAAAGCTTTATAGCAGTCTTAAGAGATGGAAGAAATTTAAATTATAAAAAATCTTTAATGGGTGTTGTTAGAATACTATATATCTTTAATATATAGTAATTTAATATTACTATATATTTTAATATTATTATAATAAAATATTTTTTATAATTAAATGTAGTGATAATATTTTATACTATTTTATTTTTATATTAATTTTATTTTGTATAAAATAAATATAAAAATAAATATTTCAAAGTAATATTATTTATTACTTTATTTTATTTATTGCTTTTTATTAAAAAAATTAATTATTATTATTATTTATGTAATATTTAATTGTTTTTTTAAATATGTTTAGCAATAAAATATCAGAATTTAAAATGATTCCCAAACCTATCTTATAAAGTAAACATTTTTATTGAAACGGTTAAACCCATACTCATTTCCTTTACTTTCAAACTCATACATATACTCATACCTATAGTGATTCCGACATTTAAATTAAACGCCCCTTAATCATAGGTATTGTTTTCGAAACTTTTTTATGAGTTAAAAAATCGTTGGGCTTTTAAATTTCATAAACTGGGCCTGAGTTGATATAAGGAGCCCATTAGTCCTAAATATATCTGAGAAGTGAAAAATAAAAAATCTTCGATCGCAATGATTGATTATTTCTGTTACCGAAAATTACGATGGGGTTTTTATTGAAGCGATAAATTGTTTGAAAAAAATATATATTTTCATTGTTGTCAATAAAAAGGTCAACACACATTACATCTGCTGCACATTCATTTAGGTTTTATATTTCATCTGTTTGAATAGAGATTCAAATTTCTTGAAAGTCCTCTGTTAGGTGTCATCTCTTATCAATAAGGTAAAGGAACAATGGCGATTTTGATTCGAATTCGTTCACTTCTGTATTTCATATATTTTATATTTGTATTTATTTGCATTTTTTGAACTAAATTTCCGATAATTTGAACTTTTTACACCCTCATATATTTACCCAGATAAGTGCCCGAGCTTACTATCCTTTTCCACTCAATCCTGGCTTTCAGTTTCTTGGGCTGAGTCTGGCGTTTCATGTTCAGTTTTCGTGAAGTCTGGTAGTTTAGGCCGTCTGGGCTTTCTTGTTTTGGTGAAAGGTTGAATCTTGTCATAGTTCATAGAGATATATTATTTGTAAAATATAATTGGAACTTTTTAGAGGGGTTTCACGAAATTGACTGTGGGATTGATAATATTGTTGTGGGGTTTCACAGAACGGCCATACCTCAGTCTCATCCGTCCCCTACATTTGGGCCCCCACTCGTTCTCCCCATCTTCCAACAAGAGAGAGAAAGAGAGAACTTTCTTTTTTGAACAAGAGAGGCAGAGATTTACTAGTGTCTGTTTCAGGCTGAGGATTGGCGAGTAATGAACAGAAATCTGAAGTCCTTTCGGTTCTCTGCTATAAAAGGTAAATATACATTTTTCCATTTATCTTTCTCCTATCAAAATTCTTTTTTAAATCCTTTTTCTCACTTTTCAAGAATCTGCAGTTGCAAGTTTGTGAATATACGTTATACTGATTCTTCCTTTGACATACGTTAATACTGATTTTAATACTGATTCTTCCTTTGACAGATTCACATATATATTATATATTATTATAACAAGTTAAAACTGGGCACTACTCATCTATTTAGTTCCCCAACTCTTTGATTGCTCGGTTGGTTTATTTCAAGACGTGGGTCTCTGATTTTTAGCCAAAAATAGAATAAAGATTGCGTCTTTGAATGGGTCCTTCGTTTCTGTATTTGAGTAAGTAGTTTAGATCTGAATTATTACAAGAACTTAGGTTTATTACATTGAATTGCAGAAGGGGGTTGAACTTTATAGGCATTTTGTATTTCAATCTTTTTTAGATCTAAACTGCTCCGTGGTTCAAATTTTCAAACTTGAAAAGGAGTAAACTCCTTTTCTTGGAGTTCTTTAAGGTTTGGACAATGTGGTTGTTTCAACTGCTTTTCTTTCCTTTACTGCCACCGTGTTTTAATATTTTTTTTCTGTAGTCCATGTTTGTGATGTCTCCATGATTTGTAATACAGGTATTACTGTTTTCAAAATCTCGATCTCAGATGATGGTGGTGTTATCTGTCTAAGATTCTAAAGATTCTGGTTTAATGTCCTCCTCAACAAGGCTCCGAGTTTCAGCTCCCGAGAGATTGGATGATGGTTTGAATGGATCTTGGAGGAGATAGTTCAAGATTTGGCTCATTGAGGGCTCTTTCATATTCTTCATCAGATAATCTAGGCCACACCACCAACTTAAACATGGATTCTCCGGAGCCAGAGTCTTTGAATGGGGTTAGGTTTGCTTCAGGTGAAGTGGATCATGGTGCAGAAGCATGCACCTCGAGTGATCCAAGGAAGTCCGAGAATGTTTCTTCTTCGGTTGTGATGTATAATAGTGCATTGTCAAATATTAAACGCAAGGGGAAGGGGAAGAAGATAGGCAGATTGCTTGAACTCTTAGCTCCCCTGCCTTCCTTCTCCTACAACAGATTGAGAAGCTGCGACGTGTTCATCGGTTTCCATGGCCGTAAGTCTATGCTGCTTAGATTTGCAAACTGGCTCCGTGCAGAGTTAGAGGTTCAAGGCTTGAGCTGTTTCGTGACAGACAGAGCCAGGTGTCGGAATTCGCGTAAGCATAGCATTGTTGAGAAAGCCATGGATGCTAGTACATTTGGGGTGGTGATCTTGACCAAGAAATCGTTTAGAAATCCGTACACCATTGAAGAGCTCAAGTTTTTCTCCAGCAAGAAGAACTTGGTTCCTATATACTTTGATGTAGCCCCCAACGACTGCCTTGCTAGAGACATAATTGAGAAGAGAGGGGAGGTTTGGGAGAAATATGGCGGCGAGCTTTGGCTGCTCTACGGCGGAGTTGAGAAGGAATGGAGGGAAGCCATGACTGCACTTTCCTGTGTTGATGACTGGAAACTGGAAGCACATGATGGTAGGTGGAGGGACTGCATATTAAGAGGCGTCACACTTCTGGCTTTGAGGTTGGGAAGGAGAAGTGTTGTGGATAGACTCACCAAGTGGAGAGAGAATGCAGAGAGAGAAGAGTTCCCATTTCCTCAGAATGAGAATTTTGTTGGTAGGAAAAGGGAATTATCAGAGCTGGAATTCATGCTTTTTGGTGATGTTTGTGGAGATGCAGAGAGAGAGTATTTTGAACTCAAGTCTAGACCAAAGAGAAAGAACTTGATTCCGACGCGCGAGAGTAGCAAACAGAAGGGGAAAGAGCCAGTGCTGTGGAAGGAGTCTGAGAAGGAAATTGAAATGCAGAGCACTGAACTTTCTTCCAGACCTCAGCAGCAGCTTACACCGAGGTCTAAGACTAAGGGCAGTCGGCCGAGGAAGAGGTCGACAAAAGTCGCCTACGGAAAGGGGATCACCTGTGTTTCTGGAGATCCAGGCATTGGCAAGACAGAGCTGGTGTTGGAGTATGCTTACAGATACCATCAGAGGTATAAAATGGTGCTGTGGATCGGAGGAGAGAGCAGATACATCCGGCAAAACTATCTCAACTTGTGGTACTTCTTGGAGGTCGACGTAGGGGTGGAGAGCAGCGCGGAAAAAGGTCGGACGAAGAGCTTTGAAGAGCAAGAGGAAGCAGCCATTGCCAGAGTTCGGAAGGAGCTCATGAGAAACATTCCTTTCCTGGTGATCATAGACAATTTGGAGAGTGAGAAAGATTGGTGGGATCACAAGATGGTGATGGATCTGCTCCCTCGATTCGGAGGCGAAACGCATGTCATCATCACCACTCGCCTCCCCAGCGTGATGAATCTGGAGCCCCTGAGACTTTCCTTCCTATCAGGAGTGGAGGCCATGACTCTAATGCAGGGAGGAGGAGGCCTCAAAGATCAATCCATCACAGAGATTGATGCTCTACGCACCATTGAAGAGAAGCTCTCAAGGCTCACCCTCGGACTCGCTGTCGTCGGAGCTATCCTTTCCGAGCTCCCTATCAATCCTAGCAGGCTGTTGGACACCATAAACAGGATGCCCTCCAGGGATATAACATGGAGCGGCCGTGAGAATCATTCATTGAGGAGGAACATTTTCCTTGTACAGCTCTTTGAGGTTTGCTTCTCCATATTCGACCACGCGGATGGGCCAGGTAGCTTGGCCACCAGAATGGTTCTGGCGAGCGGCTGGTTTGCACCGGGACCAGTCCCGGTGCAAATCCTGGCTCTGGCTGCTCACAGGATACCTGAGAAGCAGCACCGTCGGAGGCTGTGGAAGAAGATCATGTACTCCCTCACCTGTGGCTTCACTTCGTCGTATGCTCGAAGATCCGAAGCCGAAGCTTCTTCCCTGCTGCTGAGGTTCAACATGGCTACAAGCTGCACCAAGGAAGGCTACATCAAGCTCAACCAGCTGGTGAAGCTCTACGCCCGGAAGAGAGGGATCACCGGAGTTGCAGAGGCCATGGTTCAAGCCGTCATCAGCCGTGCATCCGTCCCCCACCACTCCCACCATATATGGGCCGCGAGCTTCCTTCTCCTAGGCTTCGGCAAGGACCCCATTGTAGTCGAGCTCAAGGTCACTCAGCTCCTGTTTTTCGTGAAGCAAGTTGTTCTGCCCCTAGCCATCAGGACTTTCATCACCTTCTCCAGATGCAGTGCTGCTCTGGAGCTGCTCCGCCTCTGCACAGACGCATTGGAGGCGGCCGATCAGGCGTTCGTCACCCCTGTGGACAAGTGGTTGGACAAGTCCTTGTGCTGGAAACCCATCCACACGGACGCTCAGCTGAACCCTTACCTCTGGCAGGAGCTGGCCTTGACTCGAGCCACCGTGCTCGAAGTCAGGGCGAAGCTCATGGCCAGAGGGGGGCAACTGGACATTGCCGATGATCTGATTAGGAAAGCAATCTTTATCAGAACTTCTATATGTGGCCAAGATCATCCCCACACCGTATCTGCTCAAGAAACTCTTAGCAAATTCACCAGATTAAATGCTACCCTACAAAATCATACTTCACCATAGATTTACTTTCTTTTTGAGTTCATATTAGAGCTATACTACTAAATTTTGAATAAGCTGCACTACTAGTTAGCCAGTTTCATTTTTTATACAATTCATCTTATTCTACCTGTATTTCCTCATCATCAACAGATGAAATTTTGAACATCGATTAACATTTTTGAAATTCACTTGAATGGTTGTTTAACTTTCACAAATCTATCTTAATAAAACCATCTCAACTTCTTTTCTTTTTTTCAAGAATCAATAGCCAACTTCTATCATTTTATTTTTTCCTTTTAAAGGCACACAATTATATCCATCTCATTTAATCTAGAATCTACAAATTTGGCATAAAGTTTATTGTAACTATTAATATGAACAGATTAAACTAAATTAAGAAAATTTGTGTAATTAAAACTGCTGCATGAAATGAAAGTATATTCCTACTTAATTATCTGCTCTATCATTGAATTTATCAATATCTTTTAAAATATTGATTTATTATACTCTAAATTAATTTTATAAGTTCATTTTGCCCTATTAGGGTTTATGATGATTTTAATATTTAATTTTCAACTTAGTCAATATTTGAATATCAAATTCATTCATTTATAATCATAATTAGTGTTTTTCTTAAATTTCGATATATGTTCATATGTGTATTATGATAATTAGTTTTTGTTTTATTATTTTTTATTAATATTTTATTATTAAATTCTATGAATATATAGCACTAAAATGTCAAAATTCGAAAGAATAAGTTAGATGAGGGACGATGTACGGACTAAACAATTAGTTACAACAAAATTATCACAAATCAAACCTACCAAATAATTATTTTAAACCAAACCCATCAAACCATATTATAACGATTTGGTTCGGCTGGTTTGAACGATTTGAAAGATTATTCAACGAATAATATTGCAAATAATGAAATTTGTATATCAGTTTGATTATCAAATATTAATGAAAATATGATACAACAAAAATTAACATAAATTTATTTTTCTTGTCATTAATTTTAAATAAGAGATAATTAATAAATAATGTTGTGGTTGAAAGAAAGAATGAAATATAAGTTAATTTAGAGGGTTACAATAACATCTCTCGTATACTTCGATATAATTGATATTTTTAACTTTCTATCAAATAATATTTTTTATTATTATATTTAAAATAATCTTACTTATACAGCTGGTTTCATCCTTCAAATCATCCGATTTGAGATTTTTCAAACCAACCTGGTCAATCATTTTTCTCAAAACAGTAAAACTGATCAAAATAATTTGATTTGACCATTTCGGCTGGTAAAAAATATAATGGTACATGCACATGAATGTTAAAAGAGTAAAACATGCAAGTTAAAAAGTGAATTTAATAACAAACCAACAAATGAAACTCAAATCAAATAAGTAAAACAAATTAAAATATAAAAATATATCAATAACTTATGTAGCTTTTTTGTGTAAAAGGTGTTGATGGATTTAGTAAAGAACATCATAATGAACAATAACTAATAATAACATATTTCACTACAAAATATAAAAGTAATCCTCAATTACATAGGAAAATAAAATCAAACAACACTAAGACTATATATAATCAAAAGCTATAGTAGCATCGTGTGAGAAGCAATTGGATTTGGTTCCCAAACTTGTCCTTTTATTCATCTGAGTGTTGACCAATGTCTTCTTTTTACCTGAAATTTTTTTTTAAAAAAAACAAAAACTTAATACAAATATATTAATTTAGAAAATATAATAGTACATGCACATGAATGTTCACAAAATAAAAAATGTAAATTAAAAATCTAATTTAAAAACAAACAACATATGAAACTACAATCAAATAAATACGAACAAATTAAAATGCAAAAATAAAAACTATAAATATACCAATAACTTATGTAGCTTCTTTTCATAATTAAAAAAATGAACAATGCTTTGGCTGCATATTGATGGATGGCAAAATGGATAAAAGTGGATGAAAAATGTTAACTCGATCAAATATTTATAATAGCATTTGTTCAAATTTATTGCCATGAATTATGCTAATTGATCACCATAATTGCATTTTTTTGCCGTATTAAATCAATTGATCACCATAATTTCGGTCTATGATTTTATGAGTAATTATTTTGGAATGTATTCTTGATAAATTTAATGCTTAATATTGGTGTTTCTTTCATTATTTATATTATATAATATATTTTTATTGATAAAATTATTGTAATTGTATTTTACGTCAATCTATTTATTATCTTTATTCAATATAATATTTTGGGATAATGTTAATTTATTTTGGTATAAATCATTTATTGCACTGGATAATTTTTTCTTTAAATGAATTTATGATATTAAATGGCAAAGGAATTTGTTTATAATTATTTAAAGCAAACATAAAAAAAAAAATTATTATACTAAACACATATACATGTAAATAATTGATAATTATTTATCATTTGGAATATTAATTATTTATATATTCCAATGAAACAATTAATAATTATTACTATACTTACTATATTAAATTTACTTATCAAATGTATTGGAAGTTTATTTTAGGCAAATAGTATTAGGGGAAAATTTTTTGGAGTGGAGTTTTTGCCTTTTAGACCAGCGCTAACGGCGACCGCATAAAGGAAAACCGACCGCCAGCTGTATAATTAATGAATAAAAAAAAATAAAAATTGATGTTATTCTCTTCAATTCAACCGACCGGCGGTTCCATTCAAACCCAATCCAACCTAGGTGGCCCCACCTCTTTATTTACTTTTTTTTTTGTTTTTAACCAATGAAAAGTTGACACTTGTATTGTTTTTATTTTTTAATGGAGAATAATAATAAAATTGATATATATTTTATATAATATCATAAAAATAAATAAAAAATATACCAAAATTCATAATTTTTTTTTCTCTACAAATAGAGACCAATTTTGATATATTTATTTTTTGGTTTTAAATTAATATATATACTAAATCATATTGATTAATCTACACCATTCATAAAAAATAATCCGAACCGTCCGTAGAAAGCACAATCCATGTCAATTATTTTTATTATTTTAATTATAACTATTTATTTTAATTTTATTTCCTTATAATAATTTATAATTTTATTATTAAAATTATAATTATCAATTTTAATTTTGAAAATAAAATTAAAAAAAGATTATATATAATATTGTGGTTGGATGGTTGGGTGGTTGCTGATAGAGTATGTAAAATTATTGTGGTTGGGTTGGGATGATATTGATGATGTGGAAGAGAGAGAAATTAATTAAATAATGAAGTGGTTGGATGGTTGGATGGTTGGGGTGGTTGCTGTTAGAGATGGTCTTAGTATACTAGTTTTCCTCCCAATGTGCGGCGCGTATATATTACTTTTAATAATTTATCAATAATAAATATAAAATATTTTTTTGAATGTCATATATACATAATAATAATTTCGTTAAAATATATTATAGCTTATTAAATAAAATAAAATTATAACTATTTCTTCCTTAATCAAATATATTGTAAAATTGATATTTTGAAAAGATTTATATTAGTTTTAGATAATGAAATATTAGAATGTTATCGTTGGCACATGCATGATTGAAGTAAACTTATAACTTGATTTTTTTTTCCTTTTTCTACTTTCAATTAATTATAAAAAGATATAAAATTTTGAAGTTTAAATGCACCAGAATTTAACTTTTATATTAGTAAATCTTAAATTATGTGTAATATATATATATATAAGAAAAATATATGGATAAAATAACTTCTCTTAAAAAAAATTTGGAGTAGGGTTTTTGCCTTTTAGTATATATAGATTATTAAAATTAATAAATATGATACTTGAGTAGCAAATAAAATGCCTATGTGCAAAATAGAAGATTTGATATATGTAACGTTTAATTGTTATTTATAAAATAAAATGCATTAATTAAAATTCATCTCACTCAAATATTTTCAGTAAAACTTGAAACCATAACCTATTCGACACAGACAATAGGCTTGAATCACTTTTACCCCCAATTGAGATTGATTGTCCAATGTTACTGAAATCAAATGTAATATCAAGCAACAAAGTAGAATCAACTGTTTCTCTCCCTCTCCCATTCCTTCAAAAATACATCTGTTATTAAATGAACGCAAATCAATCGACGACAACTATCAACACACCCAGCTCGAACGCACACATGCACAATAAGGTTTACGTGGTTCGATCACGAAAATCTAAATCACAGGAAGGTCATGAGCATAATTTTATTGACGGTGGTTGTGTAGTACAAGATCACTCAACTCTCTAGAATTTTTCTCTCTGAACTAATCTGAAAAACCTGAAGAACAAATATGTGTGTGTGTGGAGCTCGTGAAGAAGGTGATTAACAGCTCCAACTAACTTCTTCCTTCTGCCAGTAATCACATGCCACATTTAATTCTAACTATTGCGAAAAATGATTCACGTCTTCTTTGGTGAAAATGCGACTTCTCTTGCAACCCAAAAATATTCTCCATACTTATAATATATTCCACCTCGCATGCTGCAGCACAAAACATCTAAAATGGCATGGCATTGAGTCATCAACTCACATCTCTCCCTCCTGACCACATGACCACCATTCTCACTCATTTCCTCCCACTTAGTTCTATTACAAAGCATAACGTTGATTCAAGTAATCAGTAAACTCCCATCAACTTAGAACACAAACCAAACTTTGAAGATGGCACAACTTTGGTTAAAGAGTCTACAACATTCTTATGTGTGCTCACCTTCGACAGTTTAATAGCTCATTTCTCCACAATATCCCTTACAAAATGAAGCTTGACATCATTATGTTTGGATTTGTCGTGAAACACTTGGTGATTTGACCAGTGATGAGCATTCTGATTGTCCCATAAAATATAGACCACAAGCTGCTTCACTACTAACTCATTTAGCAGTCCTTTCAGCCATAATGCTTACTTGATTTCTTCAATGACCCCCATAAAATCCAGTCTCCGTGGTAGACAAAGCTACCACTGACTGGAGCTTTGATTTCCACAAAAGTGCAGTATTATATAAGTTGAAGACATACCCCAGCTGTGACTTCTTAGTATCAACATTCGAAGAAAAATCTGAATCGACATAACTAATTAGGGCTTCAGTCTCCTCCATCCTTCTTATTGAACTCCAATCCATAACTCATTTTTCCTTTAAGATACATGAGAACTCCTTGCAAGGCTTGCAGTGTGGCTTTCCAGGATTTGCCATAAATCTACTTAAAATGCTTATTGAATATGCAATATATGGCCTTGTACATATTATCACGTACATTAAGCTCCCAATTAAGCTTGCATATGGAATGGAGTTCATATACCTCCTCTCACCTTTAGTTTGAGGCTGCTAAGATTCAGAAAACTTGTTATTTTGTGGCTAAGGTATCACAAGCGGTCTAGACTCCAACATTCCAAATCTTTTAAGTACCTTAATTAGGTATTCAGTCTGCACCATCTTCAGAAAACCCTTGGAACTTTCTCTATGGATGTCCATTCCAAAAATTCTTGTTGTTGTCCCAAAATCTTTCATGTCAAACTCCCTCTTCAAGTCTTCTTTAACTTTAACAATGTTTGATATCTCCCTTCCAGCAAGGAACATATCATCAACATACAATAAAAGATAAATGAGGGATGATCCTGACCCTTGCTTCAAATAAACACACTTATCATATTGTTTTTTTGCAAAACCGATATGAATCATATGAGCATTAAATCTTTTATTCCATTGATGCGGACTTTGCTTCAAACCATACAAGGATTTTCTTAACTTTCAGACCTTGTCTTCATCACCCTTCTTTACAAACCCTGGGGGTTGATCCATATATATAATTTCCTCTAATTCACCATGAAGAAAAACCGTTTCACATCAAATTTTACTTTATACAGGTCTCTCCACAAGTGACCAAGTATATTTTTTAGGAGAGATGTATACTCTTCTTCCATAGCACACCACCATAGGTTCTTCTCTTTACTTTTAGTAGCTTCTGAAAATGTCTTTGGCTCCTGAAATTCTATCTTCTCAACAACATTCAAACTTAGGAATATCACATCTGCTTCGCTGAATTGTTTGGGAGGTCGAATCTCCCTCCTAACTCTATCACGATTTAGCCAATAACCAGATGAATCAACCTTTTGGTCTGAACCAGTTTCAGCCTCGACTTGTTTATTATTATCCTTCAATTCAGCTTCAAACCGAGCAACTTTTTCTCTTTCAATGTTTTTTTTCTCATCTCCATAATCTTTTACTTTCTTTTCAAGGTATGACATCCTTGATTCATCAAATACTACATATTGGCTAGTTACTATCTTTTGTGCTCCAGATTCAATACTCCACAAACGATACCCTTTCACTCTTGTAGGGTATCCAAGCATGACACAATAGCACGAGCATCTAGTTTATCTTGTTTTATGTGTTCAAAAGTTGCACACCCAAAAGGTCGTAGGTGCATATAAGTTGGCATCCTCGCATACCACACCTTATCAGGTGTCTTGCAATTCCAATGCTACCGAGGGACTTTGATTAACCAGATAATAGGTTGTTGCTAAAGCTTCTCCCCAGAAGCCTTTAGACAACCTAGAGTTGAGAAGCAAGCATCTTACTCTCTCTAAGAAAGTTCGGTTCATCCTCTCCACAACCCCGTTTTGTTGCAGGTTTAATTCCCTTCCTTCTGCAGAATTCATTGAAGTCCTCACTAACAAACTCCAAACCATTATCGGATCATATACAACCTATCTTCAGTCCCTTTTCATTTTAAACATAATCACGCCACTCGTTGAACTTGGTGGTTTTTTCATGCTTCCCTTTCATAACGAATACCCAGGCCTCCCTTGAAAAATTATCAATAATAGAAAGGAAATACCTTCCTCCTCCTAGGGTTTCAATCCTGGAGAGACCCCACAAGTCGGCATGTACATATTTCAAATGTCTGTTGCTACTATACTTGCTTGGATTGAATGGCAGCTTCTTGCTTTTTGCCAAGATACACTCCTCGCATTTTGAAATGTCATTTTCTATAACCACTTCAATCAGCCCTTTGTTTCTTTAATTCACTAATTCCAGCTGAGCTAATATGGTCAATTCTTCTGTGCCACATCCAAGTGCTTAAGTCTTTAATTGTATCAACGTGTCCAGTTATTGTTCTCGCGTGAAGATAATATATACTATTCAGTCGTTCTCCTTTTAGTATCTCTTGACTTCCTTTAAGCACTTTGATTATGCCACCGTATGCTACAAACTTACAGCCCTTGGCTTCCAGAACTCCTAAAGAGATCAAGTTCCTCTTTATTTCTGGTATCTATCTTACATCTGTTAGAAGCTTGCTCTCTCCATTATGATTTTTAATGCGTAAATAACCAATGCCTTTCACATCACGTGTGTTATCATATCCAAGCATTACGGTCCCTCTTTCTATTTGTTTCAAATCCACAAATCACTCCATATGTGGACACATATGGAATGAACACCCAGTGTCCAGAATCCATTCCTTCGATCCACCAAGTTTTGTATCATTCAAAACCTCATCATGCTGCTCCTTGGTTTATTCAACCAAAGTACGATCCTGAAATTGATCATTTGTCTTTAACACATAGCAGTCTTTGATTATATGGCCTGATTTCTTGCAATAATTGCAAGTTTTAACCTCTCTTTGCTGTAGCTAAAAACCCTTGTTTTCAGGCGGGTAAGATTGTGATTTATAGGCCCCTTGTGTCATGATTGGTTTGAATGTTTTTCTCTGGCTTGTATCCCATCTAAAACTCGAATATCCACCTACTTGGTTTTGTGGTTTGTAAGGGGTACACGAGAGCCACTTTTCTTGACCAACAAACCAACTCCATTTGAGTTTGTCAAATTTGGCTGAGTATAGATAGTCTTTCTATCTCCTTGCTCCTGACTGCATATTGAACCTCATCAAGAGATATCTTCACGAGTTCACCCTACCATCGACCATAGCGTCTTTTAGATTTGCATATAATCTAAGGAGTGCATTCAGCAGATGAATCGCCTTATCCTCGTCTTTTAACTTCACCCCGATACTTTCAAAATCATCCACACTCTTGCTGAAATCATCTAGTTGATCAAAAATGCTCTTGTCATCGGTGAATTTACATGTATATAACTTTTGTTTCATGTACAATCTATTGGCCAAGGACTTGGCCATGTACAATCTTTCCAACTTCTTCTAAACACCTGTAGCAGTTGTCTACCTAGAGAAGAATAGCCATTGTTGAATCCTTATGCCCCAACTCTATTATATACCTTCGGCTCGGGTGCAGCTTGAGAAAAATAGGTGGGCTCCATCGGCAAAGCTGAAGAAGGTGGAAGTCGCCTGTGACTGAGAAGTCTTTTTCTTTGCAACCAAGAGGACAAGCCTGAAAAGAAAGTATGTTCCAGC
This sequence comes from Plectranthus barbatus, assembly GCA_026898455.1. Lineage (NCBI taxonomy): Eukaryota > Viridiplantae > Streptophyta > Magnoliopsida > Lamiales > Lamiaceae > Plectranthus > Plectranthus barbatus. The sequence continues at coordinate 242,516 of JAPKLW010000745.1, forward strand.
AAGGACGGATGGAGTAAGGAACTTCAATCCAAGAATCCACCTGCCTTAAGCGGAATTCTTCAAGAGAAAAGTCTTACCTTATGATACTGGGGAAGAAAAGGAGCTGCTACTAGAGAAATTCCCCCGGACTGAGACGAGAAAGAACGTAGGAGAAGGAACTCCTGTCGTTCCATGGGGGAACTCCGGACCTACGCCCTCTAGTATAGCTATTGACTGCCATCCCTGCCAAAGACAAAACTCTAATAAGAAGGACGAATGCGAGAGAATGAGACCCATAGGTAGTATGTGCCAATAGGATAAGTCGTTACGCCGCAGCAGTAAGGCATATTAAGTCTAGCGACTTCCTCTTGAATCAGTAGTTGGAGCTTGGTAATGCACTTGGGCATAGATCCAACAATTAAAAATACAAATGCGCACTTTCAGGAGCATCTTCCTGCGAGTCTGCTTAGCTATTAGGAAGTAGGGTCCTAGAAAGCCGGATATACCCATCTTAGTAACGAGGGTAAGTACCTATGATTCACTATTTCCCTCGGGGTTCTGTCTTCTTAAGTAGCTTTCCTGTAGGGTTGGCCTAGGGATCCGGTTTTTGGATGGGGATAAGGGGACTGGGGAGATATTATCCCTCTCGTAGTACTTTGTCGTCTAAACTCAAGAAAATCAAACTACGAGCCTTGTTGATTAAAATTTTCTTCTGCTCCTTAGTTTCACCTTTAAAGGGTGTACCATTATCTACCACAGCATCATCTAAACCTTGTTGGGTCAGGATAGCTAACATTTTAATCTTCCATAAACCGAAATCATTCTTTCCCAAAAATTTCTCTATGTCGAATCTAGTTGCAACCATTACTGTTCAACCAACAATGCCAAAGAGTATATCTCACACAATTTCTAAACAGCCATCGAGAATAAAACTCAAATCCCAGCAAGTAATCGAATGCAATAACATGATAGGGCCCAAGATATCTCAATCTTCAAATAAGATTCGTGAGATGAAGAACTACCTCACGTAGCAGCTGCCTCTCACTAATTCAATAGATCAAGAAAGACCTTCCAGAAATGTCGATCCAATATGCACGCATGATTTCTCACAAACACGCCAATTTGTTATGAAATAAATGCAAATCGATCGACGACAACTATCAACACACCCAGCTCGAACGCACACATGCACAATAGGGTTTACGTGGTTCGATCACGAAGATTTACATCCACGGTCCACGGGAAGGTCATGAGTTATTGATGGTGTTTGTGTAGTACAAGATCACTCAACTCCCTAGAATTTTTCTCAGTGAACTAATCTGAAAAGCCTGAAGAACGAATATGTGTGTTTGTTGAGCTCGTGAAGAAGATGATTAACAACTCCAACTAACTTCTTCCTTCTCTGCCAGTAATCACATGCCACGTGTAATATTCCAACTGATAGCGAAAAACGCTTTATTGAGAATGCGACTTCTCTTGCAACCCAAAAATATTCTCCATACTTAGAATATTTTCCACCTCACATGCTGCAGCACAAAACATCTAAAATAGCATGGCATGGAGTCATCAGCTCATAACCTCTTTTACATCAAATACAACATGTAGATTTCAACAAATCAAGAATCTTGAATGACCAACCACCATGTCTAGCCGTTAGAATCGTTCAAAATGCAACTTAATACAGCCATGTTCAGATGTAGTGCAAACAGTATAATCTCATCCGAATCCGGAACCGAGGTTCAGATAAAGGAGATACTGGGTTCAGCTGGGCATACTGCACTTGCAAAACCAAAAGTTGCTGAGATTCAGTTTCACATCATATATATAATATACCCTTAAACTCCCCTATCCAGGCATTATGTATTTTATTAATAATTATCCTGGTATTATGGAATATCAATAATTTCGAATGGGGGGACAAGAAGTTATGGGCATAGTCCTCAGAAAACATGGATGAACGAGAAACAGAGATGTGAAGTAGAAAGGCAAATGAAACTTTCTTCATAAGCAAATGAGCATTGACAGGTTTGAACTTTATCATCACATAGCAGCATATAATGTACAAACAACAAGCAGTTGGAACCTTTTTTTTTTTTTTTAAATCCCACTTAGGGATCTGCTTTTCCAGCAACTTCCTCATCACTGGAAACATATTCATCTTCAGTCAGTTCCTCGTCGCTAGATTTTTCTTCAGGTGCAACCCCTGCATCACTGGGCTTCGCGTATTTTTCGCAATACTCTGAAAAGAATGATGTGTTGCAAGGCTTCTACAAAGTTAAAAGCTTAACAAGATGGAACAGGAATAATAGCAAGAAGCTAAATAAGTACACGTCTTAAATCTGCTTCATGGAATTTTTATCTTCTTACACTTCTCACATCATGCTTTTTGGCAGTTTGCAACCTCGCTTATTTAGTCTTTTATTAGAGCATTTACTGATTTCAGAAAATTTCTTCCATGATTTAACAAGACTGTAACCACGTGCAATAGAAAATTGGGTCAAGATTTTTGGAAAGACTTTTAGTTCTGGACAGCTGGTTTATATGGTATATCAGGACTGATGATGTAGTTCTCATGAAAAGAAAATATAAGGAATAAAGAATTAGAGCTTATTATAAGGCCCATAAACCTTTTCCAAAGAAGCAATGCGCAAAGTATTAATACTTATAAATATACATGTAGCACACATGATAAAGTCCATGATCAATAAAACTGATATTAACATCTATAATAAGAACTAGGAATCTCTCTTGCCCTACTATAGTTGTATGTCATCCTCATTGGAAGGTAGTAACATATGATTATCTGGTATGATATAAAGTGAGAGGGCTTGTCCTGTGGGTTCAAATTCTATGCAAACCAACTATCAGGCACCTCAAGGGCACACACTCTTTCAAAAGGATTGCATCAATTTCTTGAACACTAGTAAAAATCCATCCTTCTATTGGGTTCTTGAGTGAAATTCCTCCATGGCAAAAGCAATTGGTTCTATTGAGGAGTGCAGTGGAATTGGGAATAAGTATTGAGGAAGGTTGCGAAAATGGGGTAATCGTCAACTTCCCTCCTATTCCTGATCGACATACTACACATATTCAATGGGGATTTTGCCCCTCTAATTTGCATTCCATAGTTATGTTACCCCCCAACCAACCACTCATTAGTTCATTCTTTAGTCTGTAATCATAAAGGATCCATAACAAGTAGCATTAGTAGGTGGAGAATTTTGGAAGAATACGTCTACATATTATGTGCTTAAGAGTTATCGTTCTGATGAAATTCTACCTTTGACTCTTTGATCATATGCATTGTGATCGCGCATCATCAAAGCTGCTGCCTCTCCATTCAAAGGATCTGATGGGTTTGGGTATAATAGAAGTTGCGGAAGAAACACTTCAAACACATTCACTAAGTCTGAAAGAAAGAAATAAGTTGATCGAGTTAGGAACAGAAGAATGCAGAAGCAAACCAGTACACAACTTGTATTGAGAAAAAACTTTTTAACTTACCGAACATGGGACTCCATGTCTGATTGATTACATCTAAACACACAGAGCCTGACCTGGTGATAAATGAAAATTAACTCATAATATCAATTTCATCTCAACATAAGCATATAAAATCAGTAAGAGAAGCCCATGATTTGAGCATGATATGTTCACAGACTCACATCTCATCTACATTTGGATGGTAAATCTTATTGACAAAACCAATGGAAGGAGATTTATATGGATAAGCATCTGGCAGTTCCACTCTAATCTTCCAAACACCTCCTTGATAAGGACCTGTCACACACCATGAAATTCAGGGGGGGAGTCCCCTTTTGCTATAAGTTAACAAGCAATTAACTCTAAGCACTTCATTATGGAGGGCTAAATTCGAGCACAACTATCTAGCAGATACACGGAAACTAACAAAATAAAGGACACCAGTCATCCTCAACCCAAATCCACATACACCTCACAGTCTAAACACAATTCATCATAAGTGAATCAAACAAAAGCTGAGCGGCTGAGCGCAAAAATACCATAATCTTGGGTATATCAAATTCAATAAAATCCAAGCTCACAATACAACATTCAAGTAGACAACCGAATGAGCTCCAGAGCCCCCCAACTTATCGAGATCTTGCCATGGACACAAGTTGAGTTTAAGATGAAACAGAAACACCAGTGTCCTAGCACTCAACCTCAAACCCTAAGCTGAACCATAAACCTCAAACTAATCCCAACACCAATTCCAAATAACAAAAGCACATTACCAGAAAAGAAATTCCCCAATAATTACACACATGCCACAGAAATTAACCCCAAAAAAGCTCATAATAAACAAATAGATCATCAAAATGAGATTCTCCAAAACAAATGAAAAAAATTGAAGGTGTGGCTAGGGGAAATTGTTACTACTTTCTTTGGGTCCATGGAACTCCACATGAAACTCCTGCATGCCATCATTGATCATCTCCACCTTGTAGTCAGTCATCATCCTAAAACAGAAGCAAACAATAACCCAGAATCACAAATATGCAGAATTAGGCATAAAAAAAACAACACCTTAAGTCCCAAAAGTTATTACAGCTTCATCAAATCCATTTCGCGGCGCTTGCTTGGGGAAGACATGATTGTTTATCGGGTGCGCGAGCTATCCCCACGAATTATACGTGATTAATCAACTATGGCGAAGAAATGTGCGTGTGAGGCGGTTCCGACATCAAAGAGCAAAAGTGGGGATGCTGCTGAGGTTTTGGCTAAATACCATTTTCCCCACACTACTTCTCGCCATCAGCACCAATATTTTATTATTACAAATTCTTAATTAATTAATTAATACCTCCGCCTAAATGTCCCCATCTTTCATTATTAATAATTTGACATTTTATTTTTCAGATTTTCATCAAATTCAACCAAATATTTGATGTAGTCGGACAAAAAAAGATATTGACGTGGAAATTTATCACTTCGAAAACATCTAAAGTATAAATAAGAGATTTTGAGATTAATATATTTCGGTATCGCCGTAAATAGTAAATATTATTCTCTCCGTCCCGGTTTAATTGTCTCGGGTTGACCGGACATAATCACCAAAGAGTGTGAATGTAAAGTAAGTTGAGTGGAATTAATATTTTATTGTTGAATGTAAAAAAAATATATTTTTAAGTAACGCGACAATTTAAATGGTACGGATGAAAAAAGGAAAGTGGGACGGAGGGAGTAATATATTATTATTGATGTGATAATAAATTAAAAAAAATTTAAAAATATTGCCCGGCAATCAAATCTTTTTTAAATGCAAATGGGATAAGTTTTTTTTTAGTAAATAGTCAATTTTTTAATTTAAAAAATCTGAAATTCCAGAGATTTAGTTCATTATGATTTAATCTTTGATGGTCAATTTTATTGTACAACACAATGGAGCAAGTTAATTGCAGGAATTATATCTTCTAACTTGATCATTAGAAAAAATAGCAAAGATTTAATTAATTATTATGATTTAGGATGATAAGATAGATCATATCTCGGTGATGTGGAAAGCCTAGATTTTCATGTTATTTTATTATTTTTAACTGACCTTATATGTCAGTATCCATACGAAATATTAATCTAAAATTAATTTTTGGTCAAAGCATTTTTGTAATAAGTTATCATTATTCTTTTTTTTTTTTGGGACAATGAATAGGCCAAAATTCAAAATTGGCAAAATAATCTGCATTATATATTTGTGGTATGATTTCAGATAGAGTAAATCTATATCTATAAGCAATATTTTTTGGCAAATTCTCATATGAGACCGTCTCATCATTTTTATTGTGAGACGAATTTAATAAAATGATGTGTTTCTTTATTGCAAATGATGTCTCACCATTTTTATTGTGAAACGAATTTATTGAAATGATGTATTTCTTTATTGCAAATGATGTATTTCTTTGTTGCAAATAATGTAATTTTTAAAAATGAAATGATGTATTTAACTTATTGAAATGATGTATTAAGATCCGTCTCACAATAAAAAAATGTTGAGACCGTCTCTGAGGAGACCAACTCAAATATTTATTCAGGAACTGGTCTCCATATTTAAATTATACTTCTTACAAAAGAGTAGAACTTTTTCAAAGTTAAATACTTAATTCAACGATAATATAAACTGTATTCAATTAATTTAATATTGTTTGTCAGATTTATTAATTTATGAAAAACCTATTTGTAATTTAACATATTCTTTAATCAAAATCATAATTTATAGACCTACAACATTACATTTCCATCCCACTTAAATTATCTCATTTTCCTTTTTCGTATGTCTTATTATCGAAACTAGAAAAGTAGTTTACAATCATTAATAATTTATTAATTTCTATTATCTCTATCTCATTTATTATTGTGCCGAAAAAAAATGTGACAATTTAAGTAAGACAGAGGTACTACGAATGCATGCAATACTATGCATGCGAGCAATCAAATTTTTTTTAAAAAAAAATAATAAATAGAAACCAATAACAGCAACAACAGTCCTCGACTCGGGGTGCAAGTGGTGAAAATACGTTTTCTGTGACCAATAGGTCATAAGTTTAATATATCTTAAAAGACATGTGGGTGTGCATGAAGAGCAAGGATATTATAGGTGTAAGACAATATTCACACTACATGTCTCAAAACCAAAACTTGTTAACCTGGCTTTACCACTGCAGTCGAAGCTAATTATATCCCAAACAAAAATGTTGCCAAGCTTCGCCTTCAACTTCAACTTCAACTTCAGCAACCATCATTCATGCTGTAGAAATTGATTACACGAGTTTGGTTGACTGTGTGTTCAGGGTGCATGAAATTGAACTTGATCGAGGTATATACAGTGCCTTGTATCCAAAACTGTCACCGATGGACCCGCAATCTTTTTCGTCATCATCACTATCAGCATCTCTGGGAGATACCCGGTTCTGATAGCTTCTGCGCCGGACAAGGTACACATTGAAGTAGTAGCTCACCAATTTATCCCGCGGTTTGGAAGGTAAGAACTTCCAGGCGTTGTTCCAGAACTTGTTTGAGAAAGCTGCGTATGACTTCATTTTGTCCTTGAATGTCTGCTCCTCTTCTTCTGTCCAAGAAAGAGAAACCTCCTCTCCCATGAGATTGAGTCTCCACTGATAGAACAGAAACCCAAGTTCTTGCTTCAGCTTGAACCTCTTCTCGGCTATATGAAACCTAACACATTCGACAGAATCCCGATACAAACAGCTGCATGGATGCTGTCTTCCTTTACCAATTGCATCCAGTTTCACCGTGGAGTTTCTTTCACCATCTTCCGGAGGCCACATTCTTGTGCCAAGCCACTTGGAATCACTGTTTGATGTCATGCCGGTCCATTCAGGTACTTCGGCTTGAAAAAGAGGACCAACAGAAACTTCCCTCTCAGCTGGAATATCAGGCTTATGATCAGTCATGTGTGAAGGCTCCTCCTGAACAACTGTAGCAGCTGCTTCAGATGGTGCTCGCGGCCTAGCCACATCTGCTTTTCGATGAATAATGTCTCTAGTTTTAGTGGCTGCAGAGGGCTTGCAACATGGACACGTCTGTGATTTTGTCAAAGGTGTCCTCTTGCTGTGTCTTAATCCTTCTGTAGTTCGGTGATCCTTATCATCATCCTCATACATCAAAGGAAGCATCCTTGGCTTCTTCAGCTGATCCTGATCCACATGATAACAGGTGCAGTGAAAAGTTAGAAGCAATTGAGATATTTACACTATCAACTTACTATCAGAAAAATAAATCCATCCAGTACGTATTTATTGTCAAAACAATACCTCAAATAAAAAGTTGCCAAAACCGTCAAAGAAATCCAGACACTCAAAATAATAATAATAATAATAATAAATAAAAAATTATAACTTTATTCATCACATTCAGCTTCATGGCTTGACCTAAGTAATTAATAGAGTTTTCTCCATAGGAGAAACATAGAGCGATCATTTAGGGAATCATTAGCTGCTTTTAGTGGTTTTAGTTCCTTTCCGCCGAATCAGATGCTATCCAGAAATCAAATGTAACCTCAAGACAAAAAGATCTCCCTTGAGGTGTTAGCAAGCAGTCTTGCTGCAATTGATAAAGATCTAGAAACCAAATGTAAACTCAAGACTATAAGATCTTCCTTGAGGTGTTAGCAAGTAGTCTTGCTGCAATTGATAAGGATCTAGAAATAAATTCACAGTAAAGAGAATAGGAGAGGATATCATATGATATAATGTTTAATCACGGTTGATTTATTAGCCTCAAGCTTCATGTATGGTACCTAGAGGTCATTACTTGACTTTTTCATCTCTTTTATTTAGCCTCAAGCTTCATGTATGGTACCTTCATCTCAATGCACAGAGTCCTGAAATAGAGTGTGCCTCTGCTAGGATAAAACTTCAAAAACTACAAATAATGTTCTCAATTGGGTTGTTTGAGGGTAATCACGTTGCATCAATTCTAAGGATGCTGCTGATATCTTTGATACCATGCAGTTGGTGCAAGCAATCATTTTTGGAGAGAATAACAGAAAATTGATCTCGCAGATTACAGTTAACTTAGTAGGGTGGTTTCCTTATTACATTCTTGAGGACAAGGTTGTTTTCTGAGACGGCAGCATTGACATGAGTAAGACTATTTTTTGGATGTTGCACCAAAGAAGGAGAGAGAAAAGATCAATCAATCAGTTGATCCATTAATTTATTTGTACCTATGATTCAATTGAGCTTATTTTAGGGATGTATTATAGCATTGTTTATTTGCTTTATTATAAACATAGTAGATTCTAAGGTTAGTGAATGCAGACCACAAACTGATGGGATTACTTTCTAATCACTATGCAAACGATAAACAATCTACAACCCGTTTACAATTAAAATCAAAATGCTTAATCATAAGATTGTCCCTCAACTCTGATTTCAATCCTATACCCACACCAACATCAGTAAATACATAAGTAAGCAATTCTATCAGTTCAAGCATAATAACCACTGTGTCAAATTCATCTATTATTGTTCAGGCTATAATAAATCACATGAAAAGGTCATAGTTTTGGAATATGCCTCACCTTCTATGCTAATTTATGTGGATATTTGCAGGCAATCAATATGCAGCATTCTATAACTCTTGCAATCATCATACTAAATTCTAGGAGGCCCTCCTCCAATTCATTTCAGTTCTTATGCACGGAATCTGGGTAACAATTATAAGGTGATATAATATATTGAACCAACAAGATACTTACAGGGATTTATCTTAAATATTCAGCAAGGTTAAATGAAAAGCTCGTTATTTACAGAATGTCTCCTTTTCAGCCAATGAACAACATGATTGCGAGTGCATCAAGTCATTTGAGCTGAACTCTAAAGAGATACTATAATGTACAACTGGGAGATTGAGAAGATGATATGGGCCATGTGAATGATATAACTATTCTATTATAGTTCAGCTCTTCATGGTTAAGACGAGGAAATGACAGGGAACATGGGTATAAAAGCTCCAGACAGCGAGCTGATCATAAACAACTAACCCCTTTAGTGGCAAAATGACATGTCACATGTGTAACAAAGTTAGCATTCTCAAAGACTGCGCAAACTTTAATCGGGCAGTTGCATTGATACAAATGTTTAGTTGCAATATAATGAAATTGAAAATCAAATTCATTAATCATTTTGAATAAATGTAGAACCATAAAAACAATTAAGATACCATAGAGCTGTTACCTTTAGGATTTCACCTGCTGCTTTACTAGCATTCTTTCTTATCAGCAATGCTTCTCGAACTAACAGGGCTTGAGCCCAGAACTCTGTACACCCATAGTCGCTCCACTTGGAACATTCTGGTATTAACCCAACTGAAGGATCATTTGAAGATCTTGCAACCTGGATCAACCAGCCTAGCATTCCTGAAAAGGAATGAGCTTGTAGTTTTCTCTTTCGAGAAGTCAACACATTTCCAACATCCTTTTTGGAAGGAATCTTATTATCGGTACCTAGTTGAGATACAACTCTTTCTTCATCATCAGTAGCTTTTTCAGCATGATTAAGCTTGCTGCTAGTGCACTTCTTAACAAATCTTTTGGCTGGAATGCAGGAACCATTGTTTTCACGGGCAGAAGACTTATCGCCATCATTTTCAACAGCAGTAGCAGTAGCAGCAGCCTCTTCTATAAGATTTAGGACTTTCTTTTTGGTGATGACAATCACTTTCTTGGCAGATCCTTTGGTGTCACCACCATCTGCACTGCAAGATTTTCCACTGTCATTACTAATCTGCCCTCTCTTTGCTGCTGCATTGTTGATTGATGAAGCAAAATCATCAATTGTGATATGATCATTGTCACTAGCCTCTCCCACAAAATTAATAACTTTTTCTAGTTGCTCTGCCTTTTTCTTGTCTGGCAACAAGCCTCCGAATCTAAATTCCACCTCCTGAGACAATGAATCCAGTTTTTGGATAAATCCACAATGGTCATCCTCCAGAATTCTCTTGCTAAACACTTGCTGTAGCCATTGATCCAACTCATTCAAATAACTCATATAGATCAGCTTAACGGATGCTATCACACCACATCCTAATCCGCATTCTTCTGAAACGAAACTCCATAAGTTATTTCTTGAAATGGCTTCATATCCTCCAAATTTCCTCACAAGCCAAAAAAGTTTAAACAAATCAACCGGCCGCCCATCACCACATAATGCTGGAATAGGCCTATGGTATTTTCCAGTAGACTTGTCCCTCAGAAAAGCAGCAACAACTTGATCGAACAAACTCCTTAGCCTCTGCTTGCAGAAATCAAAACGGTACTTCTCTATCTGAAAATTGAGGTCAAACGCGAATCTTAGATTCTTTACAGCATTCCCATCATTAATGCCATCTCCGCCGCAACCGCCATCGCCAGCATCTCTCAATTTAATCCATTCTTCCATTAACCTCCAATCCAAAACTTTTTCTGGGTCCTTTTCTTTTCTCTCGGAACATTCAATGATTAAGCAAAATTAGTTAAATGTTACTGAAATGTAAATAATAACATGCAGAAAGTTGGGAGTTTTCTGCACATGTGCAACATATGAATGGCGTCATTTTCTGTATTGAACAAGTGAAGCTGGGTTTTTTTACCTTGTTTTCTTCTTCAATGGAGAAAGAATTCAGTGAGTGTTGCAGGGCGATACATAAAAAAGACTGCAGCGATATTTCATAGCTATGCAATTTTCAGGTGTTTTCTACAACAGAGTAATCAGAGCTTAAATCAGGTGAATTTTAGGGAAGAAGAGAAAAGGTATTTGATTTCGCTAATAAACGATATTAATTTTCTGAGTGCGGAGCACAACCCTAATCAATGGCTGTTTCATGAATCTTTCGACACGACAATATGGCGAAAATTATACATTAATCGAGTTGGAGAACTTCGCTTCTTATTTTTTTTAAAAAAATAATGGAAGAGAGAGAGACTTGATTTCAAATTTTGTTGTTTCAAGGTCTAATATAATTTTTTTAAAGAACTTATTTTAAATTCTGGATTATTGATTTAATAAAATCTACTTTTATTATTGAAACATTTGTAGTTATATAATTGTTATGATCTGAAAATGCGCAAGCCCATGAAAGAAGAAATATCACATGGCCTAAGATATAGAAGCCCAACCTAGAAGATTGTCGGATAATAGTCTAAGGAGAGTGCTTCGACCAACAATTAATTGGGTCGAAGAACTTTCTTGTTTTAAAAAAAAAAAGAAAATTGGCTAAAGCAAGTTGTTCGGACGAGTGATTCTGAGTTCGAGGAGTTATCATCCGAAGATCTATATTAGTTCGAAGAGCTATCATTCGAATAACTATTTTAGTTCGAGGAGTTATCTGATCGAAGAGCTATATCGTTCAAGACACTACATTGGACGAACCAATTTCTTCATATTGACCGAAGGACCCCAGTTCGAAGAGGTGTATCAAGGTTCGAAGAGGTTTCTCAGCTCAAGGGATGCAATTTTTCAAAGTAGTCATTCACCATTTATGTATTTCTTCACGAAGGGCACGAGTCTTTTCATTTATTATGAATAAGTCTTCTCATTGTAGAGTGAAAGCGAAATATACAACTTTCAATATCAATAAAATTGTATTAAAAACATCATTTAATATAAAAATACATTCCTCGGGTGTTTGCTCTGTGATTTTCCTTCTTTTTTTTTCTTTTCTTTTTTTTGATATTTTTCACCTACGAACAATAATTAGTTGGGGTCAAATTCACATACTTTAATCAATTAACAAGGCAAACCTAATATAAATAATTGCACATTTGTCTACAACACATGCGGACCAATGCCTACAAAAAACTCATAGTGGCACACAAGTGACGACTTCGATCCGAAAAAGAGTCGAATCCAGCACGAAGCTAAAGATGTCGAGGTTCTCCACCTCTCGCGGCATAGGTCACGGAGCCGCCACATCATGATAATTGTCACAAGATTATTTTTGAACATTAAATTTTTTGCCTTGTGTGGCATTAATATCCGTAAACCAACCAACCTTCTCACAAACTCAGCATCGGATTTGCTACATTGAAGTCCACTCCTATTGCGTGTATTTATTTACGTGCGCAGCAGAATACTCAAGGACACTAGCACACAATAAGTACAAAAAAATTAAGACATACAATTCATACGTGTTGGGTCGTTATCGTGTTTATGTTTGAACTTAACGGGTTAGTGTCGTGTTCATGCCTAATGCCCATTGTATTCTTGCGAGTTCGTATCGTGTTATCGTGTCGTATCAACAATTTTTAGTCCTAAGTATAGAGCTCGCAATTTATGTGTGTCGTGTCGCTATCGTGCCAGATGTTATCGTGTTTAGAGCTTAACAGATTGTGACATGTCCGTGATCATTATTATCATGCGGATTCATGTCGTGTCAGAAATTGTTAGTCTTACGAAAAATAATTCCAATCCTCAAAATACTTACTCAATATTTTCAAATGAACGTATGCTTGTTTGTATATTTTACATTGCGGGACGGCTTGCCCTTTTCATAATCTCAAAAGCCTATTTGTAGATGATGTACATGACCCACACTTAACATTTTCGGGAGGTCACACCCGTTGAGCTACGCACTGCCAATTTGGTTGAATTATCTTGCATATCCTCACCCCTAAAATTGTCCAACATGGCCGAAGAGTTGCATCCGTTCGACCATCAACTTCTCAGGGTCCCCGAAGGGGCACGCCCATTCTATTCGTAACTGATGATCTCGTTCGTGCCCGACTTTCTTGTAAAGTTGTTTGACTGGTTATGTAATAGTCCGAACTAATGCATCATTTCATCAGTAATTGTTGTACGTGTGCATCCTATACTACGCACATCCCATACAATTAGCACATGAACTCGGTCTCATGTGTCCATCCTACACACATCCTTAGCATACAATGCTCATCTCCACGATTCTGTTCGGCCTCGCCTTCATTTCTCGGTTGTGCACCAATTTTTTGGCAACACGCGCATGACTCGACCACCCACGAATTATCGAATATATACTGCATTTCCCATCTCACACATATCATCTCGCTCGTTATCTCGATAATACTCGCTCATCATCGCACACGCCCAACACTTATGCTATAAATGCTTCACACTCATCGATCTTCTAAGTTCATCCCTGCATACACACTGATCGATGCAAAATCTGCACATAAATTATAGAAAAGGGCAAATAAATTTATAATAACCCGAAGGTTGTCAAACCCACAGGGATAGTGCAACGAGGGAAAATCATGTACTGAATGTAGTTTTCAAAACCTTTGTTTGGGCAAATCAATTTCAAAGGTTTGGGGTTGTTTTCAAAACAATTAATTAAAGAGAGAAATTCAAATATTAAAAAGCACAGATTCTAAAGAGGTGACTGATAGCCATTTGATCCGAGTTGCAGATTTACTAAACCCGGAAAGACAATGGGACCCCGGAAAACTTGAACAAATGTGTTGGGCTTATGAGGCAGCAGCAATTTCCAGAATAAAAATCGACAGACATGCTAGAGAAGACAAAAGGTATTGGTGTTTTGAGGCAAAAGGTCAATACACGGTCAAGTCAGGTTACCTTGCGGAGATCGGTTTTTATGATTCACCTATTCACTCTACATCACATGATGAAAGATTTTGGAAAGAGCTTGTTTGGTCTCTTAAAATTCCACCGAAAGTGAGAATATTTTTTTGGCGGGCTCTAAAAGGCTTTATCCCAGTCGAGATTAATTTGATGAGACATCATGTGCCCACCACCGGAATTTGTGCGCAATGCAATAAATACAAGGCCACTACAGAGCATTGTCTTCTCTTCTGCGAAAAGATCCACAGAGTTTGGACAGATAGTCGTTTCACGCGCATCCTCAAACATTGTAAGGCTCTGGATTTCAAAGAGATTGGAGAGCGGGTGCACAAACAATTTCAAAAATCTGATTTTGAAGCTTGGGTTATTATTCTTTGGATGGTGTGGCGGTCCATTTGTTGTGGTAAACATGAAAAGAAGAAGTCCTTTGAGCAAATCACTGAAGAGCAAGGTTTTATGTTTTGGCAAGTTTCCCAGGAAGCTAGAGCTGGAATGCATATTTTTAATCTGATGGGAGTTCAACTTGGGGAGCATTCTTGGAGAGCACCTGAAAATGGAACCTTTCGAGTTGATGTGGATGCAAGTTTCAACCCTATGAAAGGAGAATTTGGAGTTGGGGCTATTGTCAGAGATTCGAAGAACCACATTGTTGCAGCTATGGCTTGTCCCCTTGGCCCAACGGACACGGTTTGTGAAGCGGAAGTCCTTGCTATTACCTATAGTCTTGGCTTTTGCTTGGGAGAAAATATCTCGCCTATAACCATCTTCTCCGACTCCATTATTGTTGTCCGTTTGATGGCTAATGCTGCTGATGTCCCTGAAACTCTACCTGTTGAGGCACAAAGAATTCTGAAGGCAGTGCCTCCCGGTCTCCTACTTGTTACGCACCACGCTTATAGAAATGCCACGCTTGCGGCGCATTCCTTAGCTAAGTTTGTTGTTATACTTCCCAACCAAATTTCTTGGAGAGATAATTTCCCAGATTGGCTGGTAAATGTAACAAAGTTTGATTTATCTTAATCATATGGATCTTTTTCCTTCCAAAAAAAAAAAAGGACAGATTCTAGGAAAATCAACCAAACTGATCAACATGCAAGAAACAAATATTCAAACCCAGAAAAGATAATTTCGGTGGAAAATTTGTTAAGGTGGAATTAATTTATTAGTGGGGCAATTAAATCCTAAATTATTAACTAGTGGTTATCTCCTCTCGGTCTCAAACACACAAAGTTAATTAATTTCAATAAAAATCCAGATCAATCCTACAATTGAAATCTTCTTGGTCGGACAGATAATCAAAAATATTAAATCCTAACTTCCTATTACTAACCTTCACCTCTCGGTCCTTCGATTATTAACTGAAACCTATCTTGGTCTTCATCCCTCGATCCTTCGATGAGAATAGATTTAAAATAAAACATAGGATTTAAACCAATTTTAAGGGTTTGAACAATTGAATCTAAACATGCATCACAGATGGAGAAACCCTAGAACCTATTTAGGATTCTAGCCTAATATATTAAATAAAGACAATAAAGAGAAAAATAAAGATTGCATTAAAAAGTAAAGATTCAAACAATAAAAGTAAAGAGGAATTCTGAAAAACTTAAAGTGAAAACAGAAAAATAAAGATAAAACTCAACTAACAGAAAATAATCAACCACTAAAAACCTGCCAGCCCCTAATTCTGAGCTAATTATGAGTTTATATAGTGGTATGGTTGAGTCCTTGGATGGTATCCTTCCTCCAAAATCCAAATCTGGAATTGGTATCTTTCCTCCTTTAAATCTTCAGCACGTGCAGATTAGGTCTCAGAACCACGTATCTCACTTCGATCTTCCTTTGCCCGATTTGAATTCATTTCGAGCCTCTATCTCGGCTGGGATTCCTTCTGCCACGGCTGGGATGAATTCCTGCACCACGGTCGAGCTGAATTGTAACTCGGTCGAAACAGAGAGCTTCTTTTGGCGAATTCCTTCATCTCCTTGACCAAGTCTTCACTTTTCATCATTTTTTCCTGCAAAACCATGCACCAAAAGCACAACACCTTCCACAATACACTCATGCTCAAATTATTAGATAAAATAAACAAAAACACATAAAAGAAAAGAGAAAACAATGCGATAAGTGAGTAGAAAAACGAGCTTATCACACACCTCCCGTAGATGTTCCGCCTTCTGCTCCGCACAACACCCACACCCATACTTTAAAGGTGTAACAATAGTTCATCCCTTACTATTTTCGTCATCATAGATCCTTTGATTAGGCTATGTCTAGTAGTGGCATTGTTAGATTGTCATATGATAGGACAAAATACATTTCCATTATAATAATAAAAAAAGTAAGAAAATTGCTACAGTTGTTGACATCGCTCGCCTGCACCACCCTTGAGCATTCATTCTCATGCTTCCACTTGGCAGCATGTGATTGAGTGCTCAATTTTTTTTTATAATAAGTAATTTTATGTATATTATTAATAAATATTTTTAAAAAATAATAAATTATATCAAAATTCATATTTTTTTTCTCTATAAAATGAGCCTAATATTCATATATTTTCATTCACAAACTCAACTTCTATTTTCTCTAGTGTTTCTTCCTTCTACTATCTTGTTATGAATCCAAATGATCCCAATAACTTCTTAAATTCCCAAAATTATCCAAGCCAACAAGATTATCCTATCTCCCAAAACTATTCAAACTACCAAAATTCGCAATAATTTCCAAATTTTGAATATCAAAATTTTCCTTTCTCTCCCAATTTCAATCGAACTCAAACCTCTCAAGATGTTCAATGTCCTAGTAACGAAACTCCGGAAGGATAAAAAACAACTTGGGGTGTGAAAGAAGCCCTCGTGTCTTCATAGATATATGCCAGTGAGGAAGCGTACGTGGAAAAATCAGAAGGGAACTTCGTTATGGTATCGTGTACATAAATTGTATCACGATTAACAAGGAGAGATTCCAAATGATCTCAACGAAATGAACGTTAAGTCACGGAAAGGTCGTTGGAAACGACTTAGTGAAAATGTTAGTAAGTGGGTGGGTGCTTACAAGGAGGCATATGCTCGAAAAACGAGTGGTATGAGCGAGAACGATATTGAGAAAGAAGCTCAGACAATTTATGAAGAAGGTGGCACTATGAGCAAGTTTCAGGATTTTGTTGTGTTCAAAGAAGTAATGCGCAAACATCCGAAGTGAGATATAACTTCACTTCGTTCTCAAAATGAAAAAGGACGATGTTGAAGATGGTGGCGGAAGCCACAAAAGATCAAAAACATCTGAAGATAGGGGAATTTTGTACCTTCTAGTGCATAAAGTCCCCCTAGCAGAGCTTCTATTTCCCGTCCAATGGGTAGAGACAAGGCAAAATGGAAAGGAAAATGTAAGGTTTCTATGTCTGATTCTAATGATGAGTTTGTTGCAGAAGTTCGTGCATTGAGACTCGCAAAAGATAATGAATTGGAGTTTATGAAGAATCTTGCGGCTGCTAAAGTGGAGATGGAGCGTGAGAAGAAAAACACAGCAAAAATGAAGATGTACAATAAGACATTGAATACCTTGCTGGCGAAAAATAATTTATCTCTAGAAGAAGAAGAGCTCAAAATCCGTTGTATGACATTTGTGTTTGGACAATCTGATTAATCTTATTTCATGTAATTTCCATGTATTTGTCCACTTTTTAACGTATTTCATGCATCTATGTTTTTTTAGGTATTTCGATGTTTAAGTATGTGTTTCAATGTATTTCTATATATTATCTCTAATCCGTCTTATTTGTCACATGCATTCTTTGCAAAGAAATTTAACAAAATTAAAGATGGTGTCACGTGCATTCTCTGCAAAGTTATAACGCCCCGACCCCAGGGCCCGAACGAGCTCACTCGAGAACGGCCACATTACCCACCAATGACCTGGACCGCCTTTCAACTGACGGCTGACCCCACAAACCAACACAAGTACTTCCGAGCGTGTTTTGTCCTCACTCACACGCACCCTGAGAAACTTCCCAGTGGGTCACCCATCTTATTTCTACCCCAGGTCAATCACGCTTAACTTTGGGTTATCCTCGAATGAGTGCCGAAAAAGATGATACACCATGTTGGTATGACTAGCACAATCAAATCCTTTGAGCACTTTCATTGTTACATAGCCAGAATCCCCTCTCATTTTGGTGTGGCTCAATTCATTTATTCATGTCACCCTCCGCACACCTATCGGAAGTCTTACGGGAGCCTCTCATTGTTCGTGCTTCTCATGCACCGGCGATCACTCCTTGCTCCGACGTCAGGTCGTCACAAAGCAATTATGCATTCTCCGCAAAGCAGTTCAACAAAATTAAAGATGATGCAGTCACACGCATTCTCTGCAAAGCAATTCTGCATTCTCTGCAAAGCAAGTCAACAAAATTAAAGATGGTGTTCCACACTCCAGAAATGTTCTGATGGAGATTCCGCATGCAAAGATCATTATTCCTTCGTATAGTGGAGGCTCTCACTGCCAATGATGAATATTTTCAACAAAGACCTAATGCCACTGGAAGACAAGGTCTTTCACCAATAAAAAAATGTACTGGAGCAAGGAGGGTGCTCACATACGGAGTATCATCCGATGTTGTTGATGAATACTTGCGAATGAGTGGACCTACCACAAGAGAGACACTTCTTCATTTTGTCGATGGTGCTATTTCATGCTTCGGTGAGACGTATCTTAGAAGGCCAAATCAAGAAGATCTTGCTAGACTACTCTGTGTTGGAGAACGTGGTTTTCCAGACATGATTGGTAGTATTGACTGCATGCATTGGGGATGGAAAAATTGTCCCACTGCGTGGGCGGGGCAATATACAGGGAGAGGTGGAACTCCAACAATTATTTTGGAAGTTGTTGCATCATATGACTTATGGATATGGGTCATATGGCATGCGTTCTTTGGAACACCAGGTTCGTGCAATGATATCTATATACTACACCAATCTCTTGTCTTTACTGATGTGTTAAAAAGTCGAGCACCAAAAGTTAATTACGTAGTGAATGGTCGTCAAAATGATAGAGCATATATCTCACTGGTGACATTTATCCTTCATGGGCTGCATTTGTCAAGTTAATTATTGCTCCACATACCCGAAAACACAAGTTATTTGCTCAACACCAAGAGTCTGCCATAAAAGATGTGGAGAGAGCCTTTGGAGTTATGCAAGCTCGGTTTGCATTTCTTCGACGTCCATGTCTTATTTGGGACAAGGTTATGATGAGAAAAATAATGATGACATGTATCATTTTGCACAATATGATAGTTGAAGATGAACGACATACATACCAAAACTATCACGATCCCAGAGAATTTCTTATGGATATACCTAAAGGAGTGCAATGTGAAGATGTTGAATCGCTTAACTACTCTCCACAACGCATCTCGAGTGTGTCCTCTTATATGATTAATAGAAATGAACTTCACAATAGACAAACTCATTAGACCCTTAAGCATGACTTGATTTAGCACATATGGAAAAAATTTGGAGCTCATAATTAAATATATAATTTAAATTTATTTTTTACTATCACTTAAGTAGTTTGTTATTATATTTGTAACTCGTTGTATTATATTTTAATTTTTATTTCAACTCTTGTAATTTTTTTAATTATCAAGTCAAATATTAAATTTTTATGAGTATGTAATTTTTATCATAGTTATATATTTTATATAAATATATAATTAAAAAGAATTATAAATAATACACATTGAAATATTAATATAAAAAATTATATAATTTAGGTTGGGTAAATGTCATTGCTAGAGTAGAAATTAAGTTGGTTTGTGGGTTGTGTAGGTGGAAGAAATAGAAAATAATATTTATTGATAGGTTGGATTGTCTTAAATTTTTAGTAGAGATAGTCTTAAAAATCCCCGAGTCAAGAAGCAAAGCATCAAAACAAAGGACGGAGAATTAGTATAAATTATCTATGAATTTATTGTTAAGAGGACAATCTTTCCGATAAAATATTATGTCATTCTATCAATAATATACTTTTTCAAAATGTTTTTTCTCTTTTCTGGAAAAATGCACAACACAATACAATAATTATCATCATCATCATCATAATTTCTTATTAGTCATGCAGTCAATGTAAACAGTTCGACTCAATGAATCACATAATACTAAATTCACCCACAATGAACCAATATATATTCTCAATGAATTTACTTTAAATGGGACAGTATTTCCCAAAAAACATATCATTACATTACCAAGAGTATACTTTTAAGTGTAATCCTCCGGAAAAAAGCATTACCAATATACAACGATCATCGTCATCACAATTTCCTATTAATTATGCAACCAACACAAAAAATCGCACTTAGTAAATTACATAATACTAAATTCAACCACAATTAAAACATATAACTTTTAACATAAAATAACTTGTAAACTATATAATTGTTTTTAGGGGAAATAAGAAAATACTCCCTCCGTCCCGGGTCATTAGTCCCATATATTTTTGACACAGTTACCAATATTTGTGAGTGTAGTGGAATTAATATTTTATTGATGTTGGAAGATTTTTTTTCCATTTCAGGAAATGAGACTAATTCCGCAGGACATACAAAAATGGAAAATGTGACTAATGAGGCGGGACGGAGGGAGTATCTCAATATTTTTCGTTAGGAAATTACATATCACGTTTTACCTCTGCTAGAGAATTTTGTCTTATATCACTGGCTCAACCGTTAAATGCAACGTAACATTAATCTGTTGTTGACTCACTTCGTATAATTACTACGCGGTATTTTTATTTTTAAAATATTAATTAATTTTTTTTAAAATAAAAATGCCACGTGACAATTTTATGACAGTAAGTCAGCGCCACGTGATACTTAACGACTCAGTCAGTGATATGGGACAAAATTCTCAATACAATGTAGAATATAATTTTTTAATTGAAAAAGGATCGGATAAAATCCTCTAATCAGTTAAGATTATGATATATTTCCCTATTTTATGTAACAAGTTTTTTTTAGACTTGGAATAGCAATGACATTTTAGCAAATGTCATTAATATAATAATAATAAATTG
>JAPKLW010000745.1:263656-297596 GCA_026898455.1 Plectranthus barbatus
CATGTCGGACGATCCACAGTGTCATCCACTCACATGCTACCACTTGGCAGCATGTGATTGGATACTCGTATTTTTTTGGATAAATCCAAAAAAAATTTTAAAAAATTATACAAAAATTCATAATTTTTTTTCTCTATAAAAATAACTCAATATTGATACATTTTCATTCACAACCAAAAGTTCTATTTTCTCTAGTATTTTTTCATTTTGATATCTTGTTATGGATCGAAATGATCCCAATTACTTCTTCTCTTCCCAAAATTGTTCTAGCCAACAAGATTATCCATTCTCCAAAAAATATTCAATCTACCAAAATTCACAACAATTTCCAAATGTTGAATATCAAAAATTTTCATTTTCTCCCAATTTCATTAACCATAATTCATCTCAAGATGTTGAATCTCTCAGTACCAAAATGCCAAAAGGTTCAAAAATTAGTTGGTGTGTAAAAGAAGATGTAGCCCTCATGTCTTCATGGATCTATGCTAGAGAGGATAACATACGTGGAAAAAATCAGGAGGGAAGCTCGTTATGGAGTCGTGTACATAAATTGTATCACGATCGTCAAGCAGAAAATCCAAATGATCTCAACGAAAGGAGCGTAGAATCAATGAAAGGTTGTTGGAAACGACTTAGTGAAACGTAAATCGGTGAATGGGTGCTTACAAGGAGGCGTATGCTCGATAAAGGAGTGGAATGAGCGAGACCGATATTGAGAAAGAAGCTCAGATAATTTGTTATTGTATTTGTATTTAATTTCTATTTCAACTTTTGTAGTTTATATTTTATTATTGATTCAAATATTAACTCAAGTGTATGTAATAAAAATATTATAATTAAATAGTTATATATAAATATATAATTAAAAATTAATAAAAAATATTATAAATAATATATATTGAAGTATAAATATGAGAATAAAATAAATTTTGGAAAACTATGAATTTTATCCCAAATAATTGAGTTTCTTGGAATTTTATCCCAAGTTTTTTAGGTTATTGAATTTTATCCCAAATAATTAAGTTTCTGGGAATTTTATCCCAAGTTTTATAGATTAGGGAATTTTATCCCAACTTTTAATTTTATTTGAAATTTCATCCCAAATACTAACTTTGTTACATATTTGATGAATCACTATTTTTTCTTACATGTACACGTCCATGTAAAAAAAAAAAAATTATCCAAAGAAAAACAAAAGCACGTAAGCAATTTAAATCCAAAATTCCTAAATTCTAAAATACTTCCTTCTTAAATCCCGTCTCCTCCTCCCCTCATTCCTCAACGGTAGGATTTTTGAACTAATGCGATGATGAAGCATGCATCGAGCACCCGCATCTTCACGAACTCAACTGCAGTGAAATTTATGTAATCTGCGTAACTACTGCGCGCTGCTTGCTCGATTTCTGCAGCGGTTGAGATGTATCTCTAACGCTTTCATTCATGCGCGCAAGAAGTGATTTTTGATCCCTTTCTTTGTTCCGTGCTAGAGGTTTGACCTCATCGATGGGCCTAACCAGCATAAAAATTGTTCAAATTCCACCGTTGAGGAATGAGGGGAGGAGGAGACGAGATTTAAGAAGGAAGTATTTGAGAATTTAGGGATTTTGGATTTAAATTGCTTACGTGCTTTTGTTTTTCTTTGGATAAAAAAATTCTACATGGACATGTACATGTAAAAAAATAGTGATTCAACAAATATGTTACAAAGTTAGTATTCGAGATGAAATTCCAAACAAAATTAAAAGTTGGGATAAAATTCCCTAACTTAGAAAACTTGGGATAAAATTCATAGAAACTCAATTATTTGGGATAAAATTCATAGTTTTCCCAATAAATTTTAGGTTAGACAAATGTAATTGTTGTGACTGAAATTGAGTTAAATTGTGGGCTGTGCAATTATATCAGAGAAAAATTATTATTTTATTATTATAGATGGCAGTAAAAAATAAAAAATGTGAAAAATAGTTAACTTAAACAATGTTGCACTATAAAACAACAGAGAAACGGACCGTCAACACACCTTCCAGCCCCAAAATTCGGCTTCAGTTGAAACACCGCGTGAGCCGTGAAATCCAAGAAATCCGCAGTTTAGGGTTTTTTTCCTTCATCTGTCTAGATTATCTTCTCAGCAATTGTTATTTGGATATCTCTCTTTCTCATCAGAGGTTCGTTTCAGCTCTGGCGACATTTCTGTGGATACATTTTGATTATTTAAGACAATTTCCGTTTTAATATTGACTCAGCATGTCGATTTTGCGAAGTTTACGAGCTTCTTTCCTTTTCTCTTATTATGGTCCGGAGGCATGATTGCTAGTATCTATTAAGCTACGACGAGATATTGAATTTTTCTTGTAACACGACCTTCGAGATTGTAGTTTAAGTTTCATTCACATGTGTCCATGGATATGTTCTTTTCAATTATTTACGATGCTTGTTTGATGACTTTTTCCTCAGAATCCATATGTAAGTCTAATTTTGAATGAGTTATTTTTGTATAAAGAATAAGTTGTAGGGTTTTAGATGATTGAGCTGATGAAATGTTGTTAATGATAAGTTTTAAGATTTAACAAGTGTTTAAAAGTTTAGGGTATCCTTTCTGTAACTGAACTTATAAGCTTCATATTTTGCTTAATGTTCAGATACACACTCCTTAAAAACTCCATATTCCCATTAACTAGTAGTCTACTAATCTCTAATCAGTAATTGACTAGTTGATAATCACCAAAATATGTTAATATTATGATTTTGACTTAATGTTGAATTAATTTGTGGAGGTTATAATATAGAATGATTCACATTGTTTGCTCTCTCAATTAAGCTCATTGACATTGCTATTAAAAAACTTGACCGCACACCCTCTTATTTGCTCGACTTCACGGTATTCATGTTATTTTTTCAGATTTGTCGGATGCATCATGTTTATTGTTGCAGGCTTGTT
Source organism: Plectranthus barbatus (assembly GCA_026898455.1). Lineage (NCBI taxonomy): Eukaryota > Viridiplantae > Streptophyta > Magnoliopsida > Lamiales > Lamiaceae > Plectranthus > Plectranthus barbatus. The sequence continues at coordinate 266,595 of JAPKLW010000745.1, forward strand.
TTGATTTCTTGTAGTTGTCAGTTATTTATATTTCTTCCTTTAATTTTACGCAGATGACAAAAGGGGAAAGGTGAGTTCCGAATTTTCTCCTTGTTTGTTATCAAGTTAAGCTGTCAATTATAAATTTATTTTTCTGATTTTTATGGTGTTTCACCGTCCAGAATCTCTCCACCACCCACAAGTCGCCGGTCAAGATCATTATCTAGGTCCCGTCGAAGTCGTTCTAGGTATGTATAATGTATTCTATTTGAGTTTTATCTTGGATTGATCAACTTGTGATGGGAAGTTGCTTATGAATATGGATGAGCTGCTATGGCATGGTGTAGTAATCAAAAGTTCTTAAACAAAAGATAGTGGCATGAATGAAGATGTCGAACAAAGTTTTCGAGAACAGTGCATTGTGGTACCCCCTGGGAATAACTATCACGTGCGTTATTTGAACTTGTGCAGTTGTGCCTTTATATCTGAATCAAGTGAAAGTTGTCATAATTTTTTTTGGTAAGAAATGTTCTCCCTAAATAAATTTGACTTGTAAGGTTAAACACCATGCATATACCATCCTTTTACGTGGTTAATGCTCGTAGATCTCTTGATTCAAGTGTCTGACTTCTTTTGATCCGCAAAAATTGAAAACTCTTAGGAGCTGCGATTCTGAGGATGCTGCTAATCCCGGGAATAACCTATATGTAACTGGTCTCTCTACTAGGGTTACTGAAAGTGACCTTGAAAAGTTTTTCAACCGTGAAGGAAAGGTATGTTTCCTTGTTCATTTTTTAACATCAAACACTGGATATTTAGTTATGTTCTGGTAACCTCCTTGATCCTGCTTTTTGGTGCCCACGCATTGAGCTCATTAGACTGATTGGGAATGATATCCTCTATCTGTTTGTTGAGTCTTTAATATAGATTTGCCTTACGAGTTATGAATGAAAAAACCCCAGCACTCTGTTTTTGAGTGTGACTACGGTTAAAATCATGAGCGCTCAACAAATCTACATTTTCGGCAAAGCTAATGAAGCAACCAAAATTGTAGTGGGTATCTCTGTGTATGTTAGTTAATTCAGTATCTAAAACTGACTACTTTTCATATGAGATGCACATTAGTGCTTGGTAGAAATCAGTACATGAAGAAAAGCTTCTTGATTTTTATTCTTATTGCTCTGTAAATGTTCATGCAGATGACATAACATTTTCATGTACAGAGTCGTGCTGTTTTTTATGTATTCAATAATTCTATATTCATTATCATTAATCACAGGTTGTTGAGTGCCAGTTGGTCAGAGACCCTCATAGTAAGGAGTCCCGTGGATTTGGATTTGTTACTATGGAGACCACCAAAGATGCAGAGAACTGTCTAAAGAACTTGAACCGGGCTGTTTTGGAAGGCCGATTAATCACTGTTGAAAAGGTATTGGTCTTCTACAGCTTTTCTTTTGTGTATAGAGACTTTGTATTGGTCCTGTGACTAATATAATGTACTGCTAATAATTATCTTCAGAATGTTTGCCTGCTAAGTGCTAATGTTTGGTAGCAGGTCTGGTCTGTGTATCTTCATCGAATTCGAACTCTAAGCTATATTAACAGTTGAATCAATCTCTTGACAACACGTGCTGTGCACCGACACCTCAACTCCTTGTACCAACCTGACTATTGTCGTGAGGGTCACATTACTTTAATTATGTATTATTCCATTGTTTATGCTTCAGAGTAATATTCCTTATATTTTGGCACTGCTTGCCATGGTAATGGTGAAGGTGTGTGCCTTGCTCAAAGAAGGTTTAATTTCAAGAGGCACTGATGCAGAGATACTTACATGCACAATTTTGTCATTAAATTATTTTCACTTGCAAGTTGTGGTCGCAATTATTAATCAGTACTTGGTAAGCAGCCAGTTATGTTGATAAGATTTTCTTGTCAACCGCATAGTTGTTCTGCCCTTATCCTGAAGATGTTTCTTTCTTAGATCTTGATTTACATTGTATCTATGGTAATAAGATCGTCCTCTGCATACTCTTCCGCATGAAGTCAATTATCATTGTCTTTATACATGTAGGCTAAAAGGAAACGTGGGAGAACACCAACTCCTGGGCATTATCAAGGTTTAAGAGAAAAACGAGGTACAGCAGTTTTATTTTTTATTTTTTCCATCATTTGATGGAGAATCACAAACAAATGAAATGCCAAATTATTAAAAAAGGTTGCATTCCTTTTGCTTTGTATGCCATGTATTGAACTATGCTCTCTGAGGTGTGAAGGAGACTTGGCAACACAATATTAACGTAGTTATATTGTTTTAGTTCTTTGTTCCAGTTCACAGCAAACATAGAAATGTTGCAGTATCAGTAGAGATCTCTTTGGGTGGTGGTGTCTGTCTACTCAAGGTTGAAAAGTCAATTTAATGGGAGTTTTTATATTTATGCACAGGAAGCGGTTGGAACAGGCGAAGATCTCGCAGTTACTCGCCTCGGCGAAGATCTCGCAGTTACTCGCCTCGGCGGGTACATGACAGAGATTCTGATCGCAGGGAACGGAGAGGGAGACGGGCATCCCCTTATGGCAGGAGGGCAGGTGATGATAGCCATAGGAGGCATTCGGAGCGTTCCTAGTTTCTATGTAAGATTGTTTGCTGATGAATTATACATTATGATGAGGAGCTTTGTAGAGATTTATGATTTAGATAGTAAAGAAGGGCATCGCAGCACTCGCATTTGTCAATCTTTAGTATCTTTGTCTGCCCAATTATCATTTCAAGTTGCTTGATGGTAATTTTTTCCTATTCTGCGACTGTGAGTGTAGAGTTGTTGAAACATTGGGCAGAAATTCACTTGAAACTGAAATACTAATTGGAGTAAATTTGATAATAAAAACATGAATTAGATTAGATATATTGCTTATGTTGTTACAGATTAGTTTAGTTAGTTTGATTGATTAAAACGTTTTTGAGTTTGACTTATTTTTTTAATTTTTTTCTATTGTGGGTCCACAGAAATGCGAAAACATTTATTCTTGGTTGATTTATTTGATTAAGAAGCCGTCGAAAAATAATTGCATTAAAATTTAGTGGATGTGAGCCAGGCTGTTGAGAAATTATGGATGTTGATATTTTTGGGAGGGTAGCGACAGGAGCCATACTACTGATTTATTTCCCACCAACTAGAAAAAATTTATGATTTATTTTATTTTGTATGTAAGATGAAAGTATTTCATTTTGTTCCCATCAAATATTTTCATTGTATATAAGAGTTGTTTTGTCCAAATTATAACATCATTTTCATATTCTCACAGAATTAAGAATTTCACAATCATATTTTCGGTGAATATTCAAAAACCTGAAGCGAATGTCAAAAATAAACTTTTGTTGTCTATTTTAATCATGTGAAATCAATAGTAAAAAGGTTCCTTATTCAGTTCGGCCATTCAAATATTATTTGGGTTTTAAATTATACTACCTCATGGAATTGTTCATTTGAGATTTGTCACAATAATTAATATGAGTATAAATAGAGGAAATTAGTATTTTCTTACTGAGTCTGTATTTATTTTTTATTTTAGGTAAGGAGACAATTAAATGAGAAAAGCGAAAAAATGAAAGGACAATTGAAATGAAACAGAGTAAGTATTTTTTTTCTTATATAAACAGATGTCAAAGTTTTACTAATGACCATTTCATATATAAATATAGTTAGATGATAAGTATTTTCTGAACGATCTTGTCCACTAAAATTTTCTATTTTCTACTTGAAATTTTGTTATGTCTATGAAAACGGTTAGATATTTGGATTCATAGTTAAATCTTACGTTATGCAAATAAATTTAGATCAATTTGGTTGGTAGGCTTTCCCAATGAGGGAATGAGATGATTTACAAATTATGGTTTAGTTGAACGATATAAAAATAATACTCAAATATTTGAGTATCACTAAAATCCTTGAAAATGGTGGGTGATATGATCCTTCTTCCTATATGGGTTGTTAATTGTTTTGATACGTTATCCACGTATCCGGACACACTTGAAGCATGTGATATTATACCACTAAGTAAACATCAGTCCTAACTCAATTTAATGAGAACTATGTTTTTTTATTGATTGAACTTGAATCATTGATAACAACCTATTTATAAGCATAAATAATATACTTCTCAACTAATTTCCTAAATTACGAAAGATATGAAAATATAAAATTTTTAACCCAAAATCCTATCTTTAAATAAAATCTTCAATTGATCATTATTGATTACTTAATGGAACCTTCCAATTTCTTGAACTTATCATTCCATTCCCCTTCAGATTCACCTTGTCCTCAAGGTAAAAATTTGAAAATTTAACTTTTTTCTCATCGGCAATTATCTTGATTTGCCTAACTCTACAAATCTCATAACCAAAATTACTTATTTCTTAATTTTTATGTTATTTTATAATAATTTATTCTTTACTTTTTTATTATATTATTCTAAAATATTATTCTACTTATATATTATTATTTTTAATATATTATAATAATTCTATGATTAAATTATTCTTTTATTTTGTATCTTAATTTTATATCTTATAAATTAAATAAGAAGATGAATTTTTTATGAATTTAGAATTTATGAATTTATTAAATTAATTATTATTTATATAATATTTAAATTTTCTTCTAAAACTATAAACTTTAAAAAAAAATTATCAAAATTGAAAATAATTTTCAAACACATCTCATAAACTAAACATCAATTTTGAGAAAAATTAACAAATCCAAAACCATACTCATTTTCTTTTCTATCAAACTCATAATCATAGTGATTTATGACAGTTAAACCAAACATCGCCTTATCCTTAATTAGTAAATATCTTCAATAAGTTTTTTTTATGATTAAGGTAAGAATTTTTATGAGATGGATTCATGATTTTTAGATGTATTTAAATATATTTATATATTTTAACTAATTTTTTTATTCAATAAATGGTATATTTGACATTGTTTAATAAAATGATATTTATTTAACTAGAATGATGTGTTTTTCTTCAGGACATGATGCATTTTTTTTTTACTAAATACATCATTTTGAGTAGTAATTGTTTATCATCTCATGAATAATGTATTCATTTATTGTAAATGACGCAAAAAAAAATTTATGTTCTAAATAATTTATTCAGATTATAAATGATATAGACGGTGAGAAATCCTTGAATTTCGTATGAAAATTTTGTTTTTGCACAAAGAATTCAGACCGGAATTAGTCATTTTGGTCGAAAATGAAATGATGTATTTAAAATCTAGCAAATTGTGCATTTACATAATTTGTTAGACTAATATACATTATTTTGTATTTCGATCAGAATACACTATGTGTAATATGTATTATGATCAAAATACGAATTTTAAACGGAGTTCTCTAAGACTACAAATAACAGCAACCACAACACATGATGGTCGCTACCATATCATCATATTTAATAATAAAATATTTCATAATGGCTAACCCCACTTTTATTTCATTTTTATTTTGAAGTAGGTCCCACTTTGAACCCATAGAATATTGATAGTTGTCTTCATTCTCTTCATTTTATTCATCAATTAATTTTATATAAATATATTATTAAAATTGTTATATATTTTAAATAATAAAATAAAAGTAAATAAAAATATACTAAAATTTATAATTTTTTATTATCTATAAATAGAGACTAATTTTGATATATTTAATTTTTTTTTTATTTTCTATATAATTCATATCTTTCTATTATTTTCATGTTTTATGTAATATTATTTTGTTTCACGTAGTTAGGTTGATTTATGTAATTTAGTTTTTTCTTTTCTTAGTAATATAATTTAATATGTAATCTATGCCAATTTTATGTAATTAGTGTGATTTTGTTTTACGAATCATATTATAATTATATATATATTTAATTTAATTATAAGTTATATTTTTATTTTAAAAATTAAATCAAATGAATGAATTATATATAATGTGGCTGAGTGATCATTGATAAACTTTGTAAAAATATTGTGGTTGAGTTGGAGTAAAAATTGATGATGTGAAAGAGAGAAAAACTAATTAAATATTGAAAAGATTGAGTGGTCGAATGTGTAATACCCCGTGTATTATTTTCGACCCTGTTTTAATTATTCAGAATTTATAAAGAAAATTTCATTTAAATTTAGAGCATCGATGATAGTTATTCTCGATTGGGAGACATTGGAAATTTTGTTATAATTGGAGAATTTAAATTTAATGTTGAGCTTGGTATTATTATTTGTTGGGGGTGAAAAATATGAACAATAAAAGCCCATTTAGAACGCAAGCCCACTCGATACATGGGCTGACCTTCGGGTCAAAAATCCATTATCATAGATCGAATAATATGGGTCGAATGGTTCGATCCATGGAAAGTTAAGATCAGAGATCGACATTAAAGGCGAGCTTAAATAAGGGAAACGGACCTTGTGGTCGTGAAACGGATTAATCTGCAATAAAGCTCGGCGGAAATCAAGGAATTCAAGGGGGGAGCGTTATCCAAAATGGCTATATATATTTCTGGAAGAACATGATCTCAGGAGGATGAAAAAACGAGAGTTGTCATAAGGATTATAGTTCGATACAACGCAATTTACTTTATTTGCTCCATTCTTTGTTCTGTTTGTCATATATCATTCACATTCCTTGTATTCGTTTAAATTTCTGTAATCAACACTTCTGCCTACCTTGTAAATTTGCGTTTCCATTTGATTGTTCTTGGGCTCCTTAACTCCATACGAAAATATCCACAACAATTTGGCGCCCACCGTGGGGCTCAAGAACGAAACTTGCGCTATCAATTTATTGCAGAAATGGCGGAAGACGGAAATCGTGAACTCGTCACTGGGGGGACTGTTACCCCATTAGGAGGTGCTGCACTTCCCGAAAATGGAAGAGGGTCAAATCAGGGACGTGGTCCGCAGCTGGGAACAGGTCGAGGACGCTCCACCGCAGGCGGACGCGGAACGGATCAACCTCACAGGTCATTGGATGATATGAGGCGAGCCTTCAACGTGACCCCGCTCAACGAACTATCCTTTCCTCCGCCGCCGTTCGCGTTGATGCAAGACCCATATGTGGCGCAATTGATAAGTCAGGTCCAGACAGCCCGAGGAGTAATGGAAAGGTTGGGAGCTCAAGTTGAGGCTGTAACCCATAAATGCCAGGCTCTTGAGCAGGATAACCGCCGATTGAACCAATTGGCAATCATCCAATAGTAGAAGAATCCGGGAGCTCGACTAGGGCCCGAGCGCTCGCCGCCCATGATCTACGGGATGAATTCAACCGGGCTACCGAAGATGAGGCTAATCAAAGGACGCCGGGTACGTTGATAGAACCGAACACCAACCCGAGACAGCTGACTTCGAACCACGTAGGAGGGTCAGCATTGACGCAACCGGAGCGACGGTTCGAACAACGACTCAGTTATTTCGAGTCCTTGATCGCCAGGGTACCAGGGCTGCCACCCCCGGAGCGAACTATCCCACGAGAAAGCTACGCGGAATCCCCGTTTACACCAGAGCTCGCAGAGGCCGAACTTCCAGACCATTTCACCCCCCGAGCTTTGTGCTCTATGATGGCACTACTGATCCAGAGAATCATGTCGCGGTTTATAAGCAGAAGATGTTCGCGCTAGCGATCCCTAGCGCTCGACGTGAGGCTTGCATGTGTAAAAGCTTTGGATCGAGCCTCACCGGTCCGGCTTTGCAGTGGTTTATTAGTTTGCCGAGAGGATCGATTTTGACATTTGCTGAGTTACATCAACCATTCCTCTGACAGTATTCAAGTAGTTGGAAACTTGACAAACACCCGGATGATTTGTATGCTATAATTCAAAAGCCCGGAGAGTCACTGAGGGCCTATCTGTCCAGGTTCAATAAGGAATTAGTAGCGGTCCCGAATTGCCCAAACAGTACCGCGGTGCGAGCCTTCACTAAAGGTTTGGATGTCGACTTTGACTTGTATCGGGAGCTATCGATCTACCCCTGCCAGACCATAGATGACGCGCTTAACAGAGCATGGGCATTGATCCAATGGGAAGAGGACGAGCCCTACCGTAGGTCAAGACGTGGTGGACGACCGGTAATCGCACGGGAGGAGCGTCGGCCCGAACAGCGTGACCGCCGACCCGCACGACCGCATCCCTACAATCGCCCGTCCGGAAGCAGGCCACCCCACGTCAACACTCTAACTACCTGTGTGCCGGAGTATACACTCACCATTGAGCCCGCAGAACTGGTACAAAGCGTACTTCGCCAAATGTCAGACAAGGTGAAATGGCCACCGAGAATGAAGACTGACCCCTCCATGAGAGATCCAAAGAAGTTCTGCGATTTTCATAGTGACCATGGTCATAACACGGCGGATTGTCGGGCCCTACGGCTGGAGGTGCTCGATTTATTAAAACGAGGAATACTGACAGAGTTCCTATCAGATAAAGGGAAGAGGACTTGGACTCGCGAAAAGCAAACCACTTCGGAGCAAACCCAAGAGAACCGGTCTGATAAGCAGCCTGCTCCTACTCGAACTATAAATTGCATAACCGGAGGTTCGGAGATTAGCGGGGTCACCAGATCAGCAGCCAAAAGAGCGAGGAGGCAGAATCCTACCAAGGCGCAGATAGTCCCCGCCCTCGTAACTCATAGGACGATCGAGTTTACGGAGAAAGATGTCCCGGAGGCCACGCATCCCCACGACAATGCGCTCGTGATTTCTTTAGAAGTCTCTAATTATCTCGTCAAACGGATCCTAGTGGATAATGGGAGCTCGGCGAACATCCTCTTCCATCATGCGGTCAAAGAAATGAAGCTACCTGAGGAGAGGATAGTACGAAATCAGACCCCTCTGATCGGGTTTAACGGAGGAGTGCAAATGACGGCGGGGAGCGTGACCTTACCTACCTATTGCGGAGGAGTCCGATATGATGTGGCGTTTATGATCATCGACGCACCTAGCGCATACAATGCATTATTGGGACGCCCATGGCTTCACCAACTTAAGGCGGTCCCCTCTACGTATCATCAACTGGTTAAGTTCCCGACATCAGATGGAGTATGTACTATCAAGGGAGAACAAAGTGTAGCTAAGGAATGTTACTACGCGAGTTTCAAACCGGTGTGCTCGCAGCAACATTTCCCGCCAGAACCAGTTAAAGCGATGAGGGGTGAGACGGAAGGAACAATGGAGGTGGAACTCGATCCAGCGGACCCTTCCAAGAAAACAAATATTGGATGTGAACTCGATCTTGCAGTTCGTGAAGAGCTCGTAAGTTTCTTATCTAAAGAGCGTGCGGTATTCGCCTGGTCCCACAAAGATATGGTTGGCATAGATCCAAAGGTGATGACTCATCAGCTTCAAGTAGATCCGAGTGCAAGGCCTGTACAACAGCGAAGGTGGAAGTTCTCACCAGATAAGAATGAGGCCATAAATGAAGAGATTAAAAAATTGCTAGAGATCGGATCCGTGAGAGAAGTCAAATACCCGACCTGGTTAGCCAACGTTGTTGTAATAAAAAAGAAGAATGGGAAGAATCGCGTGTGCGTCGATTACACAGATCTGAATAAAGCCTGTCCAAAGGATCCGTAACCTCTGCCACACATAGATAGTATTGTGAACGCCACTGCTGGGCACGAGTTGCTAAGCTTCATGGATGCGTTCTCGGGCTATAATCAGATTATGATGCATCCAGATGATCAAGAAAAAATCGCGTTTATGACCAACAGAGGGATTTATTGCTACAAGGTAATGCCCTTCGGACTTAAAAACGCGGGGTCGACCTATCAGCGCCTGGTGAACAAAATGTTCGAGCAACTCATTGGGAAAACCATGGAAGTTTATATTGACGACATGCTGGTGAAGTCTGGGAAGGCAAGCTAACATGTGCGATATTTGACTCAAGCCTTCGATATTTTAAAAAAGTATAATATGAAGTTGAATCCTGCAAAATGCACTTTCGGAGTTGCATCGGGAAAGTTCTTAGGGTACATGGTGACTAGTCGAGGGATAGAGACTGATCCAGTGCAGATAAGGGCGATAAAGGATCTAGCACATCCACGAAGTCCGAAAGAGGTACAGAAATTGACTGGAAGATTGGCGGCACTAAGTCGGTTTATTTCGAGATATTCTGATCGAACGCATAGCTTCTTTCGAACCCTGTGGAAAGGGAAAAATTTCGAATGGACAGAAGAATGCTCGAAAGCATTCGAACAACTTAAGGATTATTTGTCGAGCCCACCATTGTTGTCTAAAGCTGAACAAGGAGAGCCTTTGTTATTATACCTGTCGGTTTCGGACCATGCCGTTGGATCGGTCTTAGTAAGGGAGTATCAAGGGAGACAACATCTTGTTCATTATGCAAGCAAGCCTTTGCTCGGTGCAGAACGAAGGTACACGGCCTTGGAGAAACTGGCCTTGGCCTTAATGGTAGCATCACGAAAGTTGAGGCCGTATTTCGAGGCTCATCCAGTCAAAGTTGTTACATCGTACCCTCTTCGAAGTGTATTCTCTAAACCAAGTTTGTCGGGAAGATTGCTTAAATGGGCAGTCGAAATCGGCAGCTTTGGACTCGAATTCTAACCCAGGATTACAATAAGACAAGCTCTAGCTGATTTTGTGGCGGAGTATTCGGTGAACCTGCAACTCGAAGCCGAAAAGGAGGTCGCACAGATAGAAGTGGCAGAACTTGGGCATGAGCCGTGGGTCCTTCTGGTCGATGGATCTAGCAATGTAAATGGGAATGACGTTGGGTTAAAATTATGTAGTCCCTGGGGAGAGCAGTTCGAACGTGCGGTTCGACTTAACTTCGATGTGACGAATAATGAAGCAGAGTATGAAGCTCTCATATGGGGAATGCAATTGGCAAAGGAGTTGGGTGTGCAGCGTCTATAGGTACGCGGCGATTCGCAATTGGTGGTTTCCCAAATGGACAACCAGTATCAAGTGAAAGAACCACGATTGACGAAATATTACGAAGCTACTCGGCGAGTCAGCACAAGCTTTGACAGCTTTGAGATAAGACACATGCCTAGGGAAGAGAATGTGGAGGCAGATGCGTTGGCAAACTTGGCTTCATCTCAGCAAGAAAGGCGGGAGAAAGTGGTGCCCATAACATGGGTAGATGAGCCGATAGTTCAAAATTTCCTAGAAATAAATGAGGTTCAAAGGGTCGAAACCTGGGTCGACCCTATATTACGATATATCAAAGAAGGGGTACTTCCGGAGGGGAAGGCGGAAGCGTCCCGAATAGCTCGAGCTGCCGCAAAGTATGTGATTTATGAGGGTAAATTGTACAGGCAATCGTTGGAGGGACCTCTCTTGAAATGTGTTCACGATGGGGCAATTCCTGTCGTTTTAATGGAAATTCATGAAGGAGATTGTGGAAGTCATCAAGGGGCCCGAACTCTGGCTCATAAAGTTATATCGGCAGGTTTCTATTGGCCAACTCTACGAAAGGATGCGAAGGAATATGTGAGAAATTGTGAGGCTTGTCAAAGGTTCGAGATAACGGCGCAAAAGTACGCGGAACCGCTTCATGCGACAGTGCCCGTATGGCCCTTTATGGCATGGGGGATGGATATCGTGGGTAAACTTCCTAAAAGCACAGGACAAAAAGAATATTTGCTCGTTGCGACAGATTATTTTACGAAATGGGTTGAGGCTGAAGCATTTCATAACCTACGTGAACCGGAGGTTATAAAGTTCCTTTGGACGAATATATTGTGTCGGTTTGGAATACCAAAGGAGATTAGAACTGATAATGGGACTCAGTTCACGGGAAGAAGAGTTCGAGAATTTTGTGATCAATACGGAATTAAGCTGGTCTTTTCTACGCCACGTTATCCAGAGGCGAATGGGCAAGCCGAATCGTCAAACAAGACTATTATGGCTACAATGAAGAAAAGGTTGCATGCACTTAAAACCGGATGGGTCGGTGAACTTCCAGGAGTTCTTTGGTCGTACCGGACCACGCCACGCGTTGCCACTGGAAGCACTCCTTTTGCATTAGCATACAGAGAGGAAGCGGTTATACCTGTGGAAACAAGGGCGAAGAATTTGCGAGTTGAGTTGTGCGATGAAGTATGCAATAATGATAAGTTGTTTAAAAATTTAGAGTTGTTGGATGAGCGAAGGGACCAGGCCTTGTTAATGATGGCTCATAGGAGATCATAAGTGGAGAGAATTTATAATCGGAAGCTCAGGCTTCGGACTTTTCGAGAAGGATATTGGGTGTTGAGGAAAGTGTTTCAAAATACTAAGGATAAGAGCGTAGGAAAGTTCGCACCAGCCTGGGAGGGGCCATATAAAGTAACTTGGGTAGTCGGGCGAGGAGCATATCATTTGGAAGATTACGATGGTCGAGAGATCGCGAATAGCTGGAACGTGAGACACCTAAAGAAGTACTATTTCTAAGGAGTAGTAAGTTAATCAAGCGGTACCAACATATTCAAGTTCGGCCAAGGGTTAGATAAGTACATTCTAATTCATTTATTTCCTATGTTTTAAAATCATTACCCATACTAACTTGAGCGTCGGAGGGGCGATGCCGTATCTAACCTCATGGTTCTCTGCGCAGGCATATAAAACAAAGAGTAGAACGACATAAACATCACAACATTCGATAAAGGAGTCATTGAGAGAATAAAAGAAAAAACAAAACGATCATTCGTGAGAAGTATAGAACGAAGATAAAAGAGTTGTTTTAAGATTAAAATAAAACGATAGTCTGGTTATCCCTGTTCTCCTATTTGTTGCTTGCCTCCTCCGTCTCATGCTGCCCAGAGCTGCCAGGGTTCAGGTTCGAGACCTGATTCGGGATCTCTTGCTCGGTCTGCTCCATTTCATCCAGAATGCTCAAATCAAGGTCGGGGTATCGGGAGGATATCTTCCCTCTGATATCTTGGTCGACCTGTTCGGCGAGAGTCTGTAAGTATGGCATATAAAGTATTAAACGCCTGTTAACGTAAGTAAAGATAAGGTAAAGGTGAAGATGTGAGAAGGGCCTGACGATCGAAGTACCTCGTACGTATCAGCAAAGTATGGAGTCTTGATGATCGATGCGAAGTCGAGACCCTCCCCTGACTTGAGGCGAGCTATCTCGTCCTGGCAGCGCCTTATCTCGACCCTGTGTTCTTCTTCTTTGATGGAGAGCTGCTCTTGCATGGCCTTGAGTTGGTCTCCCCTCTTTTGGATATCATCGGAGAGCACAGCGATGTCGGAGTCGTATTTTTTCTTCGAGCTTTCCAGTTCGCTCCGACACGCTTTCAGTTCTGCCTCAGCGTTGTCCGCCTTCACGGCGAGAGAGGCGGCGTTACCCTCAGTCTCATCCAGCTTATCTTCGAGAGCGGCTACCTTCTTCTTCTGGGTCTCGACCTCACCACGGAGCTTCAAAATCTCTTCTGCATATTTGTCTTCAAAAGCTTTAATCTCGCGGTGGATCTTGTCGAACTCCATTGCGTCCTGCAATCAATCTCGTAGTAAAAAGAGAAATGTGAATACGAGTTACTACAGAGGAAGCGTGGTGGAGACAGTACCTCTAATTGACGCTGCTCGAAACGCGAGAGCCTGTTGAAGAGTGCTCCTGCCATAGGGTCATGAGGAAGGGGGTTAAGCAGCAACTTGCGAGCATGGACCAAGAATGAGTCCACCCTCGCGTTCGCCGGGGCTATTTGTACCTTAGCCAGGGACCTCTCCAGGTTCTCTTTTGGGCCGGAGTCTTTATCCGAGGGACGGTGGCGGCGCTCTGAGGCTCCTCCCTCTTTGTCCTTCTTGCGGTCGGACTCTTTACGGGAAGAGTCCGACTGAGAAGTATGGAGAGTATCCTTGGGGGCTTCGGAGGGTTTGAATGGAGGAGGCGGAGTCGAGGGATGGCTGCTCGACACATTGGCAGGCCTCTTGGGGGGATTCTCCTCCCGACGTTTTTGCTCGAGCTCCTCTCGAACTCTCTTCTTCTCTCGAAGAGCTTGCGCGACTTGTTCGGCGGAAGGACCACGACCCTTCATGTTATCTGGTAGATCGTTGATGTGACAGTTGTGATCCAGGAAGTGATGAGCGGTTACGAATTGACCCAGCTGGAGAGTGTGCCACTCACGATCACTGACGCTGACGTCGTAAGCTCGATCGATCCTTGCCTGTTCAAAGGGGGTGAGAACTGTCCTCTCTCGCACTGCAAAATAAAAGATATCAAAAGAAGGTTGTGTCAGTATGGAGACGGTGGATAAATCTGATAATAATAAAGACCCACTTATTGGAGTTCCTCCATGGCTGATGAATTCTGGGTTCGAAGGGTTGAGTTTGAGAAAAAAGTATGTGTTCCACCAGTTAGGGGAATTCGTTGGAGGCTTCTATACGAGGGGTGTACGTCCTGTTTTCCATCTGGTGAAGTAGTAATAGTGCTTGTCGCGGCACTGGTTCATTCTATACATATAGTGCCATTCCCGAACTGTGGGAAGGCCTAATCTTAAGTCCATCCAAACTAACAATACTCCGACTAGGTGGCACCAGCTGTTGGGGGCTAGTTGAAAAGGACTGATGTTGTAGGAGGCCAGGACTTCGCTAAAAAAGGGATGGACCGGGAGACCGACCCCGTTCTCCATCGCAGCGGTATAGAAGGCTACGAAGCCAGCTGGTGGGTCGAAGCATCGACGGTTTTGCTTTGGACGAATGTAGGTGGCCCCCAAGCACGGAACGGAATCAGCCAGGGCGAGCATGTCGTCCCTAGTGATCGAAGAGATGGCTCCAAGGACTCTATGAGTGGACCATCCTTCGGGAAGTGTCCATGCACCGACGACCGATGGGTTGGTAGATGTTCTGTTGGGGATTTGATGGTCCGTATCGCCAACTTCGATAGATTTCGAAACTGTTTCCAAACGACAGAAGGTCTCGGCGATTGGGGTGTCGTCTTCGGAATCAGAAGATGAAGGTTCTTCGGGCGCCTCATCGGGAATCTTCTCCTTCCCGGGACGGCGGGATGTTTCTGGGTTTTGAAAGATCAAATCCTAATTTGGTTGGGCAGATTGAGTAATGGAAGGGTCCCTTTCGGGGGAAGGTGTGAAAGGCGGTGTTGGAACGTGGGTATCGGAATCATGGGCCATGTCATTTTTAAGCAAACAGCAGGATTGAACGGACAGGGGCTAAAACCTAGCCGTAAAGAATGAACGGTCGAAGGAAATTAGAATCAAAATCTATCAATCGATACACGAGAAAGCAGAATAAGAGGAAGGAATGCGATTAAGAAAATCCATATAAAGGGTGCGTAAGAAAGAATAAAGTGCGTTACCTGAATCTAGAGCGACGAAAATTCCGATCGGAGGAGGGGAAGCTGAAGGAGTGCTGCGGGAAGATGAAAAGGAAGGGTTTCTTGGGAAACGTTTTTAAAGGGCCGCGACTATCCGACTTCCGGCAATTAACCCATGATTTATGCGGAAATTACGCAAATACCATTACTGGTGGGTGGGAAGTTTTGAAACACTTCAGCTGAAATTGGCTATTCAAGTATTGGCAGTGCTTTGATAAAAATCGGACTCTGGTCATACTTCACATACTTTATTTCGATGAGTAAAATCAGATGGCTTATTCGACAGAATCCCGAACTGTCAGAAAAATGCGAACTATGGATTCGGGCCATGTTCGCCTACATTCGTCACTATTTTACGGAGTAGTACGAATCGGAAGATATCCCCACAGAGGAATTGATTCTTCTAGCCGAAAAGATGTCTAAATACGATATCTCATTAATCCGGATTTTCTTCAAAGAGAATCTGACAAGCCATACATCTGTGAATGCTCTCGAAATTAAGCTCGACTTACCAAGCTTCTTTTGGGAGTAACTTGACAAGTCGAGGGGGCTATTGTTGGGGGTGAAAAATATGAACAATAAAAGCCCATTTAGAACGCAAGCCCACTCGATACATGGGCTGACCTTCTGGTCAAAAATCCATTATCATAGATCGAATAATATGGGTCGAATGGTTCGATCCATGGAAAGTTAAGATCAGAGATCGACATTAAAGGCGTGCTTAAATAAGGGAAACAGACCTTGTGGTCGTGAAATGGATAAATCTGCAATAAAGCTCGGCGGAAATCACGAAATTCAAGGGGGGAGCGTTATCCAAAATGGCTATATATATTTCTGGAAGAACATGATCTCAGGAGGATGAAAAAACGAGAGTTGTCATAAGGATTATAGTTCGATACAGCGCAATTTACTTTATTTGCTCCATTCTTTGTTCTGTTTGTCATATATCATTCACATTCCTTGTATTCGTTTAAATTTCTGTAATCAACACTTCTGCCTACCTTGTAAATTTGCTTTTCCATTTGATTGTTCTTGGGCTCCTTAACTCCATACGAAAATATCCACAACATTATTAATCTGAAGGAATATCATGTAAGGATTCTAAGAGGGATGATATATGTATGAATACAACTATATGTATATACATGTTTATAAATAGGATATACTATATGTTGGGAGAAAGAGGTATATATAGAGTGGAAATCATAGAATAAACTTTTTTTTTTCACCATATCTTATATTCTAGAGAGAGAAAGAGTGCAGAATTCTCCCTTTCAAACACACCAAACCAGCCACCTTTCCGGCCTATTTCCGGCCAATTCCGGCCACCATTCGACGAGCCACCACCACCATTTCATAGCTCTCGTTCCCAGCTTCATTTCAAGCACAAGTGGGCGCCGTGAAGTGGAGAGACGACCGAGATATCCTAGAGAGAAGTTGAGGTGGGTTTTTAGTTCAATTTCGGGATTTATGTTTGAATCTTGTATTGCCGGCCTTGAATTTGTGTTTCAACATTTTAGTCGTGTCCCCCGTCGTGTGAAGAACGTTCAGAAGGTCTGAAACGCGAGTTCCACCACCGGAATTGCCGCCACCGCCGTGAGGAAGGATTTTCCGGTGAGCCTTTTCAACCTCTCGTTTTATGCATTTAAATCCTAGTTTTGAGGGTAGAATCATGTCCTAGGAAGCATAGGGACCCCGAATATGTAATTGCATGTATAATCGGGGGTGTGGAAAGACATTTTCACCGCAGTTACAGGTTTTCCGGCGAAACCCGCGAAGAAGACGACTCCTGTCGATTGACAGGGATTCTGTCGATCGACACAGAGGTTTGGGTCGAAGGGAGATCGATCGAACATCCTGTCGATCGACAAGATGTATATCGATCGACACAGCTTTTGCTGAGGAGGATATGTCGATCACTTCTGTCGATCGACATGAGGTGTGTCGATCGACAGGAGTTAGACAAGAGGGAAACATATCGAGTCAGACATGTCGATCGACAGGAGACATGTCGATCAATGATAAGCTCATTATTTTACTCGCTTATCTATATTATTTTCTACTATTTATGTAATTTTATTGAGTTTACATATATATTCTATGCATGAGTCTATATTAGGTGGTATTATGCGCATTTTGGTGTTTTTGTAGGGTTTTAGGCCTAAGTTCACGAGAAATCCGTTCCGGAAGCAGTGACGTGTAAGAGTACCAGTGAAGAGTTCTTCCACAAGAGGAATTCGAGCTATTGGCACATGGCAATGGATGATGCTTTGAGTTAGCTCTCCAACGCAACTGGAATCGGGTCAATCGGAGTTCGGGAGAGAAAGTTATGGCCAAAACCGTGAGACCGCGCAGAAGGGGCGAGAAGCCGCGTCGACAGACGCCAATTGGCATCGATCGACGCCGACCAAGAAGCCACGTCGATCGACGTGGATCAGCCACGATCGACGCGAGGTGTCTGCTGGAGTGGAAATTCGAGGAAAAACGGATTTATTCATATCTTTAGCCCTAGATTTGATAGGATACACATCCACCACTATAAATAGCTTATTAAATTCGATTTTTCAGTAGGCATTATCATAGTATTCAGTTTTTAGAGTTTGAAGACTTGGGAAACACGAAACCCTTTATTTTTTGTAAGTTCTTTACTTTTATGCAATTGAATATGTTTTATTTTGGATTTCTATCTACGATGAGTGGCTAGAAACCCTAGCGGGTTCTAGGGGTTGATATTATTATGGATGCATGTTAGGATTAATTAATTAGGTTCATGATTCCTGTGTTTATTCTATAATTCTAGATTAATTCAAGGACCGAGAGGTGACGATTAATTTAGATGTCTAGCTATTGATAGAAGGACCGAGAGGTGAATATTAATAGTGGGAATAGGAATACATGATACGATCTACACTATCCAAACAGATGTACTAGATGTAGGAATTGAACTGATTTGCTTATCAGATTGACTAATTTGGTGTACTTTGAGACCGAGCGGAGATAGTTACTAGTTAGTAATCTAGGTTATATTTGCCAAACAAGGAAATATAGCATTGTTGCAGTATTTCACCTGTTAAATTAATTGATTCCTACATGTCATCCATAATATGAATTCTTCCCTAGAATCTGTATTCCTTTAAATTTGCTTTCAAAACTACTTTAATTTTCTGCATTGTTTTCTTTACTTTTATAAAACCCTGATTTTGGATTCCTCAAACAATGAATCTTAGGATTATAGCTAGTACATAGGATAGTTTCTCCACACAATTCCCCTGGATCGATAACCTTAGGGTTTACAAATTTATTTGCCACTGTTTCTATAATTAATCTGTTAGAAATAGCAGTGATCAATCGACAGGGCTAGTCGTCATATGTTGTGTCGACATAAGTCTGTCGATTGGGAGGGGTGTGTCGACCAAGGGTGTGTCGACCGACACAGAACCCTGTCGGTCGACACAAAGGCATGAAGAGAAGAGTCAATTTACATGTTATTCAGTCCTAATCCTTTTAGGTCTCGGTTATTTATGATTAAGTTATTATGGTCCTAGACCATCCGTTCTGACTTGGTTATCCCTATTTACTTGAAGGAAATTGAAAGCGAGGGTCAGTCAGCTCAAACTAGCAAGAAAGCATCTAGCCTATAAGCCAATTATCAGGTGGGAAACTATTTCAGTATAAAACCAGACGTGTGTTTTTCTTTTCAAAATGAGTTAAAATGCTTTGATTTAAATTGAGATTTGCTATGCATGTTTTGTGCTATTATATCTGTCCTCTGTCGATTCCCATCGACAGAGATAATTACTAATGAGTTTAGAACCAGGTTCCATAACTGCGCTAGAACTCATTTAGTGAATTGAGACATGTGATTGTGATTTGGGTGAAATGGTAGTGACCTTTAACCCCGGAAAGAAATGTGATGGTTGAAATGGTAGTGACCTTAAACCCTGTGAGAAAGTTAATGATTATAAATACGATCGGATCTCGAAGTGTATTCCGAGATTAGTGCACTTAGATGATAGTAAGTTGAATGTTAAATCATTCCTAACTAATCATCGTAACTTGGAAGTGGGCCAGCTTCCAGTTACAACAATGATAACAAATATAATAACATATTTAGATGTGCACAAAATAAAATGTTTTAGATAGCACAGTTCTTTTCAACAAAAACCCGTGTCCATCTGTGTGAGTTGCATAGCATGTCTCATATATAATGTATGTTTTCGGGCATGTTTCTCATTGGGTACATTAGTACTCAGTCCCTCGTATTATTTCTAAAATACGCAGGTTGAGCGGCATGGATGGCGAGCGGGGGTGTAAACAGAGCAACTTACTTTTGTAAACTTACAGATCCTGAGATATGCATCTCCATATGCATCTCTCCATCACGCATCACACACGCTGCTACACTCTCTGATTTATCCCTTCCCAATCTGAATACTGTTAAATGCTTTTTATTTAAGCTTATGACTCGAAGTACAATTTACTCTTATTTTTGAATCTCTTCTATTAATTAAATATTCCGCTTGTTTACTTATTTGAATAAAGAAATGTTTGACAAGACCTGAAACATCAATGTGACGCGACCCCAAATTGGGAAGGTCAGTTAGGGGCGTTACAGAATCGGTAGCTGATAAACATAATCTAAGGGTAAAATGAATTTGGTGAGAAATCCATTATACTATCCGACACATCTCACAAAAGAGAGTCTTGCTTTATATCTAATTAATTCAGTAAGAATAAAATTTCAATATATTTAAGAATTAAATAAAAGATAGTGCATCAATTAAAAGTAGTGTATGGGTGAGTTATAATTTTTATGAGAAAGTGAAACTTTTATCTCTTACATAGCCACAATATTTGTATTTATGGTACAATTTACTGATAGTGAGACTGAGAAAATGTATAGCACAGCACTTATTTGATGAGTTGTTTAAGTAAACTCTTTTCAGCTATAAATTAAATAGTTTTGTTTGTATTTACAAATTGGAGAGAAACGTCTCCAAATGGAACTGCAACTGAATATGAATTCGAGATATTCTCAATTGATCGAGCACAAGACATGTGAATCTGTGTAGTATTAGATCAAATTAACATTTTATTATTAATTGTGCTACTTTAAAAAATGAGATGGAGAAAATCTAATTCAGAAATCTAAATTAAATAAAATATCTTTTATTTAAAAAAATAATTAAAAAGGAAATTGACATTTTGTCGAAATTGTTATACGTGTCTTGTACAATCATAGATGAAAACGAAGCGCGGCCTTTTTTTTGTTGAAGTAATAATTTATTTATTCCCATATTTAAAAAAAAAATGGAAATGCGGTCCAGCTGGATAGAAGAAAGGGCGGACTCCAAACGGAACTTCAAATACGCCTAATAAAATCTAGACGAGCCAAGTCGAAGGCGAAGCCATGCATGAGATGACCGGCTGAACCGGTAGCAAAAGTTGAAATTCATTTGCAACGCAAGCGTACGGCTCCACTGCAATTTGGCAGTAGCAGGTAATATCCTCACTTATCCATATTCCTAATGGCAATGGCAGTTAGTATGCATTTAATTCATGCTCTCTCCCTCTCTCTCTCTCTCTCCAGAATCCAATTACACTCCCTACTGAAGTGAAAACACTCATTCCGCAGCTCTCCTCTCTCAGATCCCTGCCATTTTTTTTGTATTCAATTGCACCTCCTCCACTGGATCACTTTTCCTCTCTACATTCCTTCTCCTCGTGTCGCTGTCCGTACAGCATTTCCTCAATTAGTATGGCTTTTTGCCAGTGAGGGTGAGTTCGCCATTCTGGTTGAGATTTTTTTTTTACTCAGAGCTTGTGTTATCTGATTGCGGATGAGTTTAATTGTTTTTAAGTTCAATTTTATGTTGATGACCTAAGCTGTAGAAGGTTTGTTGAATGAGTAAATTTCCTTCTGTTGGCCAATGCTCGACTTTGTAAACCGCATTTCTCTGTATTTTCTTTTATTTTTTTATTTTGACAAACTATGGTGATCATTTGATTGCTTCTAGCTGGTCGACGACTCGAGCCATGTTTGATATCTTGTGCAGATATAATTTGGGAATTTATTCTGACATATCCTGTCAACCCTCTGTCTAACTGCATGTACGTATATTCTTCTTGTGTGTGTGTGCGTGCGTGAGAGAGGTGATTTTTTGAATTTTATAATGCCGTGGAAGAGGCCGGTAATATGATGCTCTGTTTAATTGGTTCATTTTTTTAATCAGATGAGCCCTTGAATCAAATACGACTCAATGAATGATTCACATTGACAACTACCATTATTATGTGTGAACTTAAAAAATCTGCCAGATTTCTCTCCCTTTTAAAATATTTTTCTGGTTCGAGATTTCTACATCTTTATTTCAGTACCTGACATTTTCTTCTCGAGCATCTGATACTGACGTTGGACTTTTCTAAAATGCAGTGGAGGTTTTCCGATAGCTACGAAAGGTCTATTTTCCGGCGGTATTACAACGAGGATTGATCGATTCTGGAAACTCAGCTTTTAAACCCAATAACTGATTCTATGTTTTTGAATTGACTGTTAGGCGTAATTGCCAGGTTCGCATCTGCTTGAACACATGTATGATGAGTCGAGGACATTAGTAGCCTTTAAGGAAACGTTCATTGTGTTGCTTCGTTGCTGTTAAACTATATCTGCTTAGAGGGAGATGTTGGAAACCGAATCATGCCCTTCCCGGGTCCTATCGCCCTTCCGTGAGGAAAGTGGTGATGAAGAGCTGTCTGTTCTACCGAGGCATACAAAGGTTATTGTGACTGGGAATAATAGAACAAAGAGTGTTCTGGTGGGGCTGCAAGGTGTTGTCAAGAAGGCGGTCGGGCTTGGGGGTTGGCATTGGCTGGTATGGTTTCACCTTGCGAATTTTCACGATTCTTGCATTGGATGATATTACATCCTATTTTCTGCTAACATGGTCAAATTGGTTCGCTCTAAGAGCTTTCCATGTTGATTTCTTGCCCTATGTTTCCCATTTTTCTAGTTTGGTATTCTTTTTACCAACACTTACAAACATTATTGTTATTTTTTTGGGTCGTTACATAATTGAGTTTGGCGTGTGCTTGAATTTGGTATTTATTATTTGATAATTTGATGTGTTCTGTATTTTCAGTGTCGACTTAATTGTACTTGTGCCATGGATATATTTAGTTGATTTCTTTGTACTTGTACAATTAAAACGTGTTTGATAATTATCATCTGGTTAAGTTTATGTTGAATTGTATTCTGTTTTGGCAATTTCTAATTTTATCCTCCTCTGTTCTTTCTTTTCAAGTATAAAAACTCCTGCTATTTTGTGGATTTGTTGGACATTAGTCTATTAAAACCTTTTCTTTTTGGCCCTTTAGCTGTAGCTTTTCCATCGTTTCTTGATGGACATAATGTTTTATGTAGATGAGCACTTTTAATTAAAACTAACGTACTGTAAATAATGAGATGCAGCTGTTAAACCAGCGACAAGCAGGTTTCTGCTTCATTCACAGTGCTACACAAATATTATTCACTTTCTTCTCGCCTGTAGAGTTTTCTGCATGCGTGTCTTTTTTAATAGTCTGTTATATCAATTGAATTCTTTGGTTTTTCGCTTACTTCTTCTATGAACCAGGTTTTGAAGAATGGTGTTGAGGTCAAGCTCCAAAGGAATGCTTTGAGTGTGTTGGAACCTCCTACTGGAAATGAAGTGGATGATGATTATGACTTTGATGATTCTAGCAGTGGCTCTGACATTGGTGAGAAAGACCATAATCGCTTCTGTAAGTGAAGCACCATCCGATTACTAGACAAACTATTCTATTTCCCCTGATTGCATTTCATAAAAACTCAGCAATTCTCTTCCAACCAGCTTCTGCCATTCACTTTAGCAAGATCAACAAACCGAGAGCTCGGTATAGCAGACCATGGTCGCCACCTGCATCCATGAAGTCAATCAATCGCAGTAGTTGCAGAGAAGTACAGTCTAAATGTCATACAACTCAATTGGTAAATGCTACTATTTTAAGTCGAAGTCTTACATTTCTCAGATTCCTTACAATCCTTCAAGAGGCGTCCTTATTCTGTTACACTGAGTTGCTTAATGTTTGCTTTCTGGGCACTTCCATGTTTTATTTGATTATTATTCTAACATGAAGTTTGTTTGGTTTGATTAGAGAGTTAATTTGGCAAAGCTTGGAACTGGATCACTTTGGAGATACTGGCGGAGTTTCCATCTTGTAGGTATCTTATTTTGTGTATGAGATAGTTATGCATATCTGTTATTTGCTTAAATTTCTCCATATCCTGATTCTGCAGGCATCTATTAGTCCTAATTCTACAAAAGAACAGCTGGTAGATGCTGTCCAGCAGCATTTTTCTTCACAGGTTCATTTCTAGCTCTCTCTCTCTCTCTCTCTCTCTCTCTCTCTCTCTCTCAAAGATAAAATAAATCTAACATATTAATATGCAACAGCATGTGGACGAGGCACAAGTGATAGCTGATTTCATCCGTGCAGCCAAGAGACTGCAACCGGTTGGCACAAATTGAGATGTGGGGAGTCAAATTCCCCCTCGTAACCTGTAATATATATATCTATGTAGTAGATCTTGAAGGACACACTAACTCTTTAATTAACTGCTAATTCAGAGATGAGGTATGTTTGTGAGTTACAACTTATTCCTAGTCTCCAACTCTAACCCTGTGTCTCGACTCTTGGACATGTTAATTTATAATCTTATGCCACCACTGTTGCTCAATCAGTTGGATCAAGTGTATAGTTGCTTTTTCCATTGTATCTACAACTACAAGAATTGTTGATGTTTGGTGTAGTAGATATGCTTTGACTGAATTGTGGGTTCTTCAATTCTTGTTATTGTCTCGTTATTTTATGACACAAGTAGGATAGTAGAATATGTATGAATGACACAGGCTGTCATTTAGTGCTAGATATTTTGGTGGGATTGGGACAGGGTTATTAAATTCCAACCATCTAGTCTAGGCGTAGATTTGTGGTTTTCGTTGCCCATTTTTTCTAATTTGTCTCCACAAATTAAGTGGACCCCCCCCTCCCTCCCGTAGTGTCATCCGTAATTAGAGGGTCCCTTTCTTGCAGACGTGAATTTAAAGCAAAATCCCGAATTGGCCCCTACACCGATCTTTTATTCGTACGTTTAAGGTGACTACTTTAGGCATGCAGAGATTCGCAAATCTTGTTTGGACCCACATCTTGCATTTCAAACAAATGTATTGATTTGACTCGTTTGTTTAAAAGGAGATGATAACGGAGTAATATATTCTCCTTCTTAGTGGGGAATATATAGTAAATATATAAGAATGGATTTTTTTATTTTTTTTTAATCTTTTGTTTGAAGTTTTTTACATGATGGATACTCATCGTTGAAATTGTGAGCTGGTTGAATCCATGATCTTCTGTATGCTGCAACAAGTGGTTGGATGGCATTTTTTCATGCAAGAGCTCGTTTGTGATGAAGAAAGAAAAGCCGCACTTATACTAGTAAAGTTGCTATTTGATTTTAGGAAGGTATTGGGTTAGGCAGGCCTAAACGATTTATGCGTATTTTATCCATTAACCAAAGTCCAAATCCATATAATATACCCTAATTGGGATTAATAAACCCTATTTGGGATGAGTCAACCCATTTGGGTAGGATAAAATCCGCCTAAACTGTTTAGGCTTGCGTAACGCAAGTTTTTGTCATTGATATTATGTGTTGAGTTAGTTGGAGTAACAACATGCGGTGCTAACTTATTGGTTGATGGTTGTAATTAGTTAGATGAGAGAGATTTAGCTTCTTCTTCCAGCTGAAATTCACGCAACACACACTTCTATTCAGAGAAGAAAAACTCGAGAAAGAGAGAGAAAAATCTTGCAGCTTGAGTTATTTTGTAACCCTGATTTCTTGTCATCAATAAAATCCTAGTGTGACCTCCCGTGGGCGTAGATTGTTAGTGATCAAACTACGTATATCTTTGTTGAGTCCGTGCATGGTAATTGGTTGAGCGTGTGTTCGCTATAGTTTGATAATCGACGAGCCCAAAAGTTAACAAAGTGGTGCTGTCTATGAGAAGATGATGGAATGAGTGGATCCTTGATCGTGGTTATAACCGGATGTGATAGGCACGTTAGAAATCGTCTTCGGTGGAAGGTTATTTGCAAATTTGAGTAAGTTTTTCTCTCTGAGATTGGGGTTTTGTGTATTGCTATCCTCTAGTTTGTATTCTGGAACAATAGTTGAAGAAATTCTGGATACTCCCTCCTCCCATTTTAATAGTCTCATTTCTCATTTTCGTGCGTCCCACTTTAATAGTCTCGTTTCTAAAAATGGTAACTTTTTCATACTCAACAATAAAATATTAATTCCACTCAACTCATTCTACACTCACATGTCTTGATTATTGTGCCAAAAGTAAATGAGACTATTAATCTGGGACTGATGGAGTAATTGTTACTGTTAACGTAAGAAATTGGTGAAATCTAGTTTATTGGTTCATACAACCTATTTGATTGGGAAGAATTCAGGATAAAGCTTTGATTCTTGAAAGATACAAATACACATGTGGCTGCTGCTTGGTTTGATATAGATAAATTTTCTGGGAAAAATGACTTTGGCTTATGAAAAGTAAAGATGCTAGCCATAGTAACTCATCAAGGTCTAGAAGATGTTGTAGACTTGTAGTAAACACTCCAAATACGTTTATAGATGAAACAGATGAGCAGAAAAGGAAGCTGATCAACAAGGCCTGTAGCATGATATTATTGAGCCTTGATGACAAGGTTCTGAGAGAGGTTTTGAAGGAGGATACTACATTAAAGGTGTGGAAGAAATTGGAAGGGTTGTATATGACAAAATCACTTGCAAACCGACTATACATGAAATGTTGTACTCCTGCAAGTTCACGGAGGAGAGGAGTATACTCGATCAATTGGATGAGTTCAATAAGGCTGTGGATGATCTTGAAAATATTGGGGTAAAGTTAGAAGATGAAGACAAGGCTATCCACTTGTTGAATGTCTTGCCACGATCATATTCTATCATAAAGGATGCACTGATATATGTTAGGGTGGCTTCTATCACTTTGGATGAAGTGTAGTCAGCAATCAAAGGTAATGAAGTGAAAAACTACCTGAAAACTATAACAACAATTCAACATGAGTTAGTTCGCTAGCAAAGAAAGGCTCAAACCGTTCAAACACAAGAAGATCTCCATCATATCAAAGAAGATCAAATAATGATAGGAGCAACTCCTACTACAGGAAGGATACCAACTGGAGAAGAGATAATAGATCATCAAGCTTCCAACTGCAAGAAACCCTAATCTGCAGCAAGAGAATAAAGTTTCTAGCCTCAGAAAGAAATCATGACGTGCAATTACTGCAAGAAGCCTGGCCATTTGGTCAAGGACTGCTTCATGTTGAAAGGAGACCACGGTTTAATAATAAGAGTAATGTAGTGGAATCATTACAAAAGGAGCAGGAAGAAGTCCTTAATGTTGCCGAAACACCAAGGAGTGGTGAGTTGATTCTTGACTTCGGTTGTTTCTTCCATATGAGTCCACATGAAGACTGATTTGTAGAACTAAAGAAAGTGGAAAATGGAACAATCATGCTAGGGAATGATAATACTTGTACTGCTAAGTGTTGGGTTTTGTATAAAGAAAGCATTTATTACGATGAGTGTACATTCAACGGTATTTCCTATATGTTAAACAAACTTACATGCAAGTAACAACGATATCCTCTTATCTCACTGATAGGGACGATCATACGGTGTGTTGTAGATCGTAGAAGACAGTATGATCACTTGACCTAGTGAGATATAAATATTATCACAACCGAGACATCGTATGAGGATAAGTCTGTCGGTGTAGGCTGCAACATAGTCGAAAAGAAGTAATCTGTCTTGATTACTTGATATGCTGATATTTGCGGTTGCGTACTGATTGAACCACAGTGAGATGTATTCTACTGTCTGACATCAAAGAATACAAAATCTCGATTTTGATTGAGTCCAAACCCTAACGAAGGTTCAGGGGTATGCACGGGTTGACTGTTGCTTTGACTTGCCATGGTGGAGAGCCTGAGTAACGTGCTCGTATACCCACATCTTGGGTAACATCAGTTCATGTATTACAGTCTGAGACTGGAGCTAGATAACCATATCCGAGTAATAGGATGGGGACATTCCCTGAGGAGCTCAATAACATTCATCGTGCTAAAGTTTTGCAGGCTGATTAAGTTCAAGCACGAGTGATAAGGTTTGAGTGGTACTGCTCAGGAAATAAGAAATTAATTAATTGTGGTAGCTTGTCAGAAGCTCCAATAAAATAATGAATGTCCAGTAACCTTAAATATGGGGATTCTCAAGTAAATGCAGCCCGTTCTCATAACGTGGTAATAAAGAGGTAGGTCAATATTATTTCTGTGGTGAAAAAGAATTAATATTAATTAATTAATTATATTTTGGGTTGTGGACATGAGAATTGATTAATTCATAGGCCCACTTTATTATTTGCATTAGGTCCCAAGTCTGGCCCGAATTAAATATACTGAAAAGAGGCCCAGTAGCCCATTAGGGTTTGTAACCCTACGTCTATAAATAGATAGTCCTATCTATCAGATTGTATCACAATTCAAATTAGATGAAACCCAAGGAGAGAGAGAGTTGAGCGGCGCAACTGGTGTGGTCGGGAAGAGAAGAAATTCGACTCTAGCTTACACATTCACAGTCCTGTGGAATCCTCACTAGTAGCAGGATTGAACAACATTGAGATACAGATCTGAAGATCTAATCTGGAGAACAAATTTTCTTTTCCCTTTTCTCTTTCTCATTTATTAAATCTACAAATTGGATTTGTCTAATTTCTGTTTCCGCAGTTTTAATTAATTCGCGTGGTTGAATTAAGGGATTGGAATTCAAACACGAAAGATCGGATCTGACACTACGGAGTTAAGGTAAACTCGTATCCATTGCACTAAATTCATAGGAGCATGCTAGGGTTTATTGAATTCTCAACTTCCATGAACGGTCCGACTTATTTGGATTTGACGGTTCGGTTCGCCATGAAATCCCTTCATTAAGGGGGTTGGATCAGTGAGAATTAAGGACCATTTGGGAGAGTTTAAGTTGTTGTCTGAAGTCAGGTTTATTTCTAAAACTAAGAGAGATTTAATATCTTTGGGTGCACTAGAAGCGAGAGTTACAGATTTGAAGCATTTCAAGGAACTATAACCATAAGCAAATGAGGCAAAGAAGTGCTGAGAGGTGACAGAATAAACAATCTATATTACTTGCAAGCTGTGACTGTGTTGGGCCATGTTGATGCAATCAAGGAAGTTAATCTTCAACTATGGCATAAAAGAATGGGACATATGAGCTCAACAGGATTAAATGAGCCCAAGAAGCAAGGGCTTATTAAGGTTGGAAATGAAAATGAGCAGTGCATACTAGCAAAAAATAAGAAGTTGCCTTACAAACCGAGTAAGTATAGAAGTTGCAGACCATTGGAATATATTCATGCAGATTTTTGGGGTCCTTCTAGAGTGGATACCCTTAGAGGTGGCATGTACTTCTTATCAGTAATAGATGATTATTCAAGAAGAGTCTGGGTGTTTGTGTCGTTAGCATGAGACAAAAGGAAGTTTAAGGAGTGGTGTTGTCTTGTAGAGAATGAAAAAGGAGTGAAAATAAAATGCATTAGGACTAACAATGGTCTGGAATTTGTGAGTGAGGAATTTGATGCATTCTGCAGAGAAAGGGGAATTTGGAGGCACAAAACAACTCCATATTTCCTCAATAAAATGGAGTGATTGAGAGGATGCATATAACGTTGCTTGAGAGAGTGAGATGTCTGTTGTAACAACTTGGTTTACCAAAAAGCTTATGGGGTGAAGCTTTAGCAACAACTTGTTATTTGATTAATAAAAGCCCCTCACCCGCAGTGGAGTTTAAAACCCCAAATGAACTATGGTTTGGAAGAAGACCAGATTACTCATCTTAAACTAATTGGGTGTTATGCATATGCTCACATAAAACAAGACAAACTTGAGACAAGAGCTATGAAATGCTTGATGTTGGGATATCTGGAGGAAGTGAAAGGATATCGACTATGGTGTATGGAACCTGGAACAGAAAGGTGATTATAAGCCAAGATGTGATATTCAATGAGAATAGAATGCCATACTTAGAGGAGTCTAAGGGATGCATAGAGACTTTTGACTTGAACAAAACCCGAGAAAGGGAGTTAATGAAACCTGAGTCTAAGGTTGAAGAAGAGGATCAGAATGATGTACATGAACAACAAGTAGATGCCGATTCAAATACAGCTCCAGCTGATTACTGGCTATCAAGGGATCGAGTCAGGAGGGAGATTCATCCTCCCAAATGATTTTTTGAGGCAGATGTCATATTTCTCAATCTCAACATTGCTAAGAAACTGGAGCGTCTGGAACCAAAATCATTTGATGAAGCTATGAAGAATAATGAGAAACATCTATGAGATGCAGTAATGAAGGAACAACTTGAATCCCTCATGAAAAATAAAACCTGGTCCTTGGAAGAAAAGCAAACTCATGTGAATACAATTGGTTGCAAGTGGATCTACAATTTAAAATTGGAAAATGCAGCTAAAAAATATCATAGATATAAGGCTAGACTGGTGGCTAAAGGCTATTCACAAAAGGAGAGAATAGACTTCACTGAAGTGTTCTCTCCAGTTGTGAAATATTGTTCCATTCAAGTCATTTTGGCATGGTTAAGCTGAATCTCGAGTTTCATCAATTGGATATAAAAACAACATTTTTACGTGAAAAATTGGAGAAAATATTGTATATGGATCAACCTCAGGAATTTACAAAAGCTGGTTTAGAAAACAAGGTGTGCGGGCTGCATAAGTCTCTTTATGGCTTAAAGCAAAGCCCTCGTCAATAAAATAAATTGATGCACATATGTTTAGTATAGGGTTTGAAAGGTCCTTATATGACAAATGTGTACTGATCGATGCTAAGATTTCTTACAATTATAGCATATTGAGCAAATAAATTTATAAAATTCAAAGGTTGTCGAACCCATATGGAAAAGTATAATGAATTATTTTATGCACTGGACATGGTTTTTCAAATCGTTGTTTGAACAAATCCGACTTGAGAGTAGTTTGTTTTCAGAAAATAACTTTTGAAATAAAATCAGATAAATAAAATCACAAATCCAAGGAATTCAACCAATCTAATTAACATGCATAAGACAATCAATCTAAACTCAAATAAATATTCATGGTGGAAAATCTGATAAATTGGAATTAATTCCTTGTTTTACAATTAAAACCTAGACTACTAGCAAGTGAATTTTACCTTTGGAGTCGCAATAACACAAACTAGTTGTTGGTCCCGAAATATCAGAGTCGTCGTGTTGGAATCTAACACGAAATGCAGCGGAATATAACAAAGTCACTTGCACTAAATATCGTTATTAGCAAAATGTTTTCTTAGCTCAAGTTGTTACTTAAGTTTGTTTACAGGTATACTCTAGCAACTCTGTTGCTAGGTTTTAAATCAAGCTTTGAACAGATAATCAATAAAACAGTAAACAAAGCAGTAAATGAACACAAGATTTATAGTGGTTCGATCAAATAGATCTACGTTCACTCCTTAGCCGAATCGCTAAGAATTTCACTAGAAAAGTATACAGA
>JAPKLW010000745.1:307596-369824 GCA_026898455.1 Plectranthus barbatus
GTGAGTCTTCCATAGTTTACAGATTTTCTGACTCTTTCAAAAATGCTGATGTTTAGTAGATTTACGAGTTTGAATGTGATGAATCTTGTGAGGCATTGCACTACTCTTCTACTTGAACTTTTGATTCTTTCTTTTGTTGATTGAGGACAATCAAGTGTTTAAGTTTGGGGGGTTTGATAAGCTCGTTTTTCTACTCACTTATCGCTTTGTTTTTCCTTTATTTTATGCATTTTATTATGTTTTCTTGAATAAACTGAGCATGAGTATATATTAGTGGGTATTATGCTTGCCATGGTGAGATTTTACAGGTTTTAGGCTAAATCCAATGGAGAACCCGTACTGAAAGCAGCAGATGTTCAAAGGAACAGTCACTACTTTTTCCACCGATGGAATCTGAGCTAATGGAGCGTGGCATTTGAAAGATCTTTGAGTTAGCTTTCCAACGCAACTGGAATCGGATCAATCGGAGTTCGGATGTGAAAGTTATGGCCAAAACCGTGAGACTGCGCAGAAGGGTCGGAAGTGGCGGAAACGTTTCTGTCCCGGGCGAAATGAAATCATCTCGGCCGGGCCGAAATTGTCCATCTCGGCCGGGGCAAATCTCATCTCGGCCGAGACAGAGCTTGTTGGCGAGATTTGGCGAGATTTTCACCAATTTTGGGCGAGAATTGCTTGGGGAACAAGATATACATCAATTTGGAAGCAATCAATTATACTTTTCGAAGATATACATCCAAGGCCTCAACCCTACTTCTATATAAACTCATAATTAGCTCAGAATTCAAAACCCTTCAGCCCCCCTTTAGTTTTAATTATTTTCAGAGTTGTTTTACTTTAGTTTTTGTCAGAATTCCTCTTTACTTTTTATTTACTTTTCAATGCAATCTTTATTTTTCTCTGCAATGTCTATTTTCAATATGCTAGGCTAGAAACCTAAACAGGTTCTAGGGTTTCTCCTTCTGTGATACTTGTTTAGATTTATTTATTCAAACCCTTGGTTTAAATCCTATGTTTTATTTCAAATCTATTTTCAATTGAAGGATCGAGAGATGAAAATTGGAATAGGTTTTAGTTATTAATTGAAGGACCGAGAGGTGAAAATTGATAATAGGAAGTTAGGATTTAATACTTTTGATTTTCTGTCCGACCAAGAAGAATTCAATTGTAGGATTAATCTAGATCTTTATGAGATTGATTAACTTGTGTTTTTGAGACCGAGAGGAGATAATCACTAGTTAATAATCTAGGATTTAATTGCCCGACCAAGGAATTAATTCCACATTAACAGATTTTCCACCAAAAATATCTTTTCTGGGTTTGAATATTGTTTCTTGCATGTTGATCAGTTTGGTAGATTTCCCTGGAATCTGTGCTTTTTAATATTTGAATTTTCTCTTTAAATTAATTGTTTTGAAAAACCCAAAACCCTGAAATTTGAATTACCCAAACAAAGGTTTCAAAAACTATATTCAGTATATGATTCCCTTCATTGCACTATCCCTGTGGGTTCGACAACCTTAGGGTTTTACAAATTTATTTGCTACTGTTTCTACAGCTATCAAATTGGCGCCGCTGCCGGGGATAGTCAGACGGCGAGTCGTTACTGGAAAGTTGAAGAACTTCTGGATTGGGTTGTATTTTCTAAATTTTTATTCCTGAATTTTGAGTTTAGTGTTATTTTCTCTATTTTCGAGTCAGATTTTTTTTTTTTTTTTTCGCGTGCGTGAGTATTCAGAGTCGCGTCTGTCTCGGCCGAGGTGAGTCCCACCACGGTCGAGACGATCTCTCCATCTCGGTCGATTTGAGTCACATATCGGCCGAGACGAAAATTTTCATCCCGGTCGAGATACACATTATCCCGGCCGGGACAGCCTAATTTCCTCATCGATTTCTGTGCAGGTGTATGAACACAAGGAGCAAAGGGAAGACACTCGAACCTTTCATACCAGAAATCGAAGCAACCTGCAGGAACATCAGAAAGAGAGGAAAAAGACTAGACTTTGAGATGGAAGCAAATCCGGAAGCCCCACTGCAAAACATGACACCGGAAGAGCAGAGGCAGTTTGTGAATGAGGTGCAGCAACTGAGGGCGCAACTTCTTCCAGCCCAAGCCACCCAAGCCGCAAGACTGGCGGAACTGAATGAAAGGCAAGTCATAGTACCACAAAGGTCTATTATAGACCGATTTGTACCACAGCAGGAAGAGGCAGGATTCAGGGTTGGCATCAATGCCAACAACTTCGAGCTGCGCACAGGGCTGATACAGATGGTGCAGCAGAACCAGTTTGGGGGGAGAGCCGTCGAGGATCCGTATGCCCACCTCAGCCAATTCATAGAGGTGTGCGACACGATAAAGCAGAATGGAGTCCCCCAAGACGCCATTAGGATGAGACTATTCTCGTTCTCACTCAGAGACGAGGCGAGGTCTTGGTTTGCTGGGCTTGACAAAAGCCAAATTGGGACATGGGAGGAGCTGCGAGCAGCGTTCCTCACCAACTACTTCCCGCCGAGTCTGCTGCTGAAAAGGAAGGCTGCCATCACCACATTCAAGCAGCTGTACGATGAATCCCTGCATGAAACTTGGAAGAGATACAAGGAGCTGCTGAGACTTTGCCTTGGGCATGGGATAGACCTTGAAATGCAGGTCTGTCACTTCTACGAAGGCCTGACTCCGCACATGAAGCAGTTAGTGGATGCATCTTCTGGTGGGGTACTGATGAAGAAGAGCGGAGCAGAAAGTATGAGGCTTCTGGCAGACATGGCACTGAACAGCCACCAATGGCCTACCGAGAGACAGACGGTGCCAGTCAAAGCCGTGGAAGCCAAGCCAGAGTTCGATGTGGTCGCGGAGGTGAAGAAACTCCGAGAGGAAATTGAGAAGCTGGGGACCACAAAGGTTGCTGCCAATCCTACTGAGCAGAGCATGGCAATTGTACCAGTGGAGGCTGATTACATCAATCGAGGAACAAGCAGTTCATCTGGAGCTGGAAGTTCGGAGGTAAACTACATAGGCGGTGGTTATCACAATAACTACCGCGGTAATCAGGGGTATCACTATAACCATGGGCGATCTCACCCTGGTTTCTCTTATGCTAACCCCTCTGCTGCAGAGCACCCTCCTCCTGGTTTTGATGTAGGTACAGGAGGCGAAATTGTGGAGAGAAAGAAGTCCGTGCTGGAAGATACATTGGAGAAATTCATCAAAAGCTCGGACAACCGATTTGGCAAGGTGGAGAACGAAGTCAAAGGGATAGCCAATCACATGCAAGTAATGACAAAGCATCTGGAGATGATGGACGTCCAATTGAGTCAGATCTCCAACACCTTAGGGAATCAGCACAAGCCGGGGCAACTTCCGAGCATGACGGAAAAGAATCCAGCAAGGGAAAAGCCAGTCAATGCCATCTCACTTCGATCTGGAAGGAGATATGAAGGCCCGAGCAACCCGGAAGGAGGTGAAAGTGAAGCAGAGGAGGAAAACCCCGCGGAAGACCGCTCTGTCTCGGCCGAGATGACCACCATCCCGGTCGAGGCAGAGGAAAGCAGACCGGCCGAGGTAGAGAGTGAACCGGCCGAGATAGAGCAGCCAAGCCCGGCCGAGACAAGCCCAACACGGCCGGGGCAGAAGCAGAGCAGGACGGCCGAGATCGATGCATCTCGGTCGAAACAGAAGGCCAAGCAGGGCGAGAAAGAGAAGGAGAAAGAAGGAAGAAAAGCTGATTCGGTGCCTCCTATGCCCTTTCCATAGAGATTCGCAAAGAAAAGGGAAGATTCTAAATTCACTAATTTTGTTGAAAATTTAAAAAAGGTGAATATTAACATTCCACTTGTTGAAGCTCTCAGGGAGCGAGTTCTCCACCACAGTGTCTCCACTAGGCCTTCGTCCTGAGTACGGTGTACTGTACGACATTTGTAACGGAATGGTGAACGGAATGTATGCCGACGAGGAGCTATCTCTCACCAAAGGTGTCTGGCAAGCGATGATGGTAGTCGATGATGGATGGCTCCATGCCAATTGGGCGAGGCTTGTGTTTGACCAGGTGAAGGATGTTGTCAACTGCTGGCCTAACACCGGGTTGCCAAATGGGATGCAGCTTAGCTGGCTGCTGGAGCAAACCTTTCCTGATCTTGCCGTTGGCCCATCAACCCTTCGTCCATCCGACTTCTTTCCAAGAGATCCCCGTACTATGTGATGTCTGATGTCGTTAAGTTGATGTAACTCTGTTTCCCTTTTTTGTTGTATGCACTCCTCTCTTCTTTGTTTGCATCCACTCTTTCTCTCCCCCTTTAATCTTGAAGGGTGTAAGTTGATCGTTCTTCCACCAATCTAATATATATGAGGAGTTATCTTTCCATTAGCTGCATCTTCTATACAAAGACTTGAGTATGCATTTCATAGAATTGATGGGATTTTGCTAGGGAAATCCGTAACAATAATCAAGACAGTTAACATCTTCTGCAAAATAACCATAAGTGCTCTGCTGAATAAGGAGCATCTTTATACTTCGAATATTAAATCTTCATAAAATCCAGAGAGAATGAAAACCAGATTTCATTCATCCAAGGTCTCGTCTAATTCCATAAGCCCCAATTTAATGCATAACTCCTTAAATCTTGACTCTGGAAGCGGTTTTGTAAAAATATCCGCAATTTGATCTTCAGTGCATATATACTTGACGTCGATTCCTTCTTCTCCTGATGATCTCTGATGAAATGGTGACGAATATCAATGTGTTTTGTTCTGGAATGATGAACGGGATTCTTAGTAATACACATGGCACTGTTGTTATCACAATATATTGGCACACATTCAGGAGTAATTCCATAGTCCTGCAACTGTTGCTTTATCCAGATAATCTGTGAACAACAACTAGCAGCCGCTACATACTCTGCTTCTGTGGTCGATGTAGCAACAGAGTGCTGCTTCTTGCTAAACCAGCTTAGGAGCTTGTGTCCCAGAAATTGACATGTGCCACTAGTGCTCTTCCTGTCAATCTTGCATCCTCCGAAGTCTGAGTCCGAATATCCACTGAGAGAAAGGCTGTCGGCTCTAGGATACCAGATTCCTAGTCCTTCTGAGCATTTCAGATAGCGAACAATCCTCTTAGCAGTATCAAAGTGTGTCTTCTTTGGATTGGCTTGATATCTTGCGCATAATCCAACAGCATAGGAAATATCAGGTCTGCTAGCAGTGAGGTATAGCAGTGACCCTATGATTCCTCGATACAGAGTAGGATTTATGTCTTCGCCTTCTTTCTCCAGAGCAGCAATGCAGGTTGTGCTTATAGGAATTCGTAAATTCTTAGTCTTTTCTGGACAATACTTTGCAATAAGATCGCGAGTATACTTCTTCTGGTGAATGAAGATGCCTTCTCTGGACTGTTGAACTTGCAAACCAAGGAAATAAGACATTTTTCCCATCATGCTCATTTGAAAGTTGCTGGTCATGAGATCGGAGAATTTATCGCATAGATCTTGGTTCTTTGACCCAAAAATTATGTCGTCAACATATATTTGAACTAGCAGAATGCTATCTCCATCTTTGATGCGAAAGAGAGTTTGATCTATCCTCCCTTTCTGAAATCCATTGGATAGCAGGAACTTAGATAAGGTTCCATACCAGGCTCTTGGTGCTTGCTTAAGACCATATAGTGCCTTCTTGAGTCTGTAAACTTGATTTCCATGTTCAAATCCTGGAGGTTGTTCGACGTAAACTTCCTCCTTGAGTTCTCCATTTAGAAAAGCACTCTTCACATCCATTTGCATTACATCAAACTCATGATATGCAGCATATGCTAAGAATAAGCGAATTGCTTCCAGTCTTGCCACTGGGGCAAATGTCTCATCATAGTCAATGCCCTCGCATTGTCTATATCCTTTGGCTACGAGTCTTGCTTTATTTCTTACAACTGTACCAGACTCATCCTTCTTGTTTTTGAATACCCATTTAGTTCCTATCACACTTTGATGCTCTGGCCTGTCTACTAGCTCCCACACATTGTTTCGTGTGAATTCTGCAAGCTCCTCTTGCATAGCATTCACCCAATCAGGATCTAGCAGAGCCTCTTCGATTTTCTTGGGTTCTTCACTTGAAATGTAGCAAGCTAACATTGCATTCGCATTTCCTCGCCTTGTTAATAATGGATCATTAACTTTCCCAAGGATTCCTTCTGGTGGATGAGCACGTAACCAAGTAGGTCTAACTTGTGTTAGATTCTCAGCATCTGGTGCTCCTTCTTGATCGTCATCTGCTCTAATATTCCTTTCGTCATTTGTCTGATGCTCAGCATTTGGAATGTCAGCATTTCCTTCGCTATTGTTAGAAGCTTCTGCGATAGGCACTTCATGATTAAGAACATCTTCGGTAGATATTTCAGCAGCAGACATCTCAGGAATAGGAAACTCCGCGGATGGTATCTCAGCAGTGGAGACTTCAACATCCAAATGTTCTGCTCCAGTTTGATCTGCTACGACCTCCAATGGTGTAGCATTGGTTGTAACTGCATCAGCATCATCTTTAGCATCTCTTGCGGGATCTGGGATCTCCTCGTCGTCTTCATCGTTAATCACTTCTATGATAGTTGATTCGGTAATGATGTGAGTGGGTTTGGCCTCAGCATGATCGTTAGCATCACTGGCCTGGTCAGCAGTTTGATCCCCTGCTGCGTGCGTCTCGTTTGGATTGCATTCAGTCATAGACTTAGTCGGATCAATACTCATATTCTCAAAAGAATTTAAAAATGTTTGATCATTGACATCATTAGTCTCATGATTGCTAATCTTTTCTCCTTTATTTTCACTGCGCACTAAAGTAGACTCATCAAAAATAACATTGCATGTTATTTCCACAATGCCGGTAATCTTATTTAATACCCTATAACCTTTATGAGTGGGATGTCCATAACCAAGGAGAACACCCTCATCAGATTTTGGTGAAAAGGTATTAAGTTTGGATTTACCGTTATTGTGAATATAACATGTAGAACCAAAAGCACGTAGATGAGTTATGGAAGGCTTACGACCGTGATATATTTCATAAGGAGTTTTGTTGAATCTGCTCGTGATAGCACTCCTATTCTGTGTGTAGCAGGCAGTCATGACTGCTTCACCCCAGTATTTAGCCGGAAGTTTGGAGTCTGCTAACATTGAGCGAACAGCTTCCTTCAACGTCCGATTCCTCCTTTCTGCTAAACCATTCTGTTGAGGAGTCCTTGCTGTAGATTTTTCATGTGATATCCCAGCTTCAGCGCAAAAATCCATCAGCACTCCATTACAGAATTCTGTTCCATTGTCGGATCGAATTCGCTTTACAGTAACTTCTTTACTGTTTTGCTCCTTGAGAATCAATTCGGGTAGAATAAGCTTCACTTCGTCCTTCGTCTTCAATAGGCGTACCCATGTGTACCTGGAGAAGTCATCAACCACCACTAGTGTATATAGACGTTTACTTACAGTGGGTGGCGTGACTGGACCAAATAGATCCATATGAAGCAATTCCAGAATCCTTTGAGATGTTTCCTTTTCAGGATTTGTTTTGAAAGATGATTTGGGCTGCTTTCCTTGTTGGCATGATTTGCATATTCCTTCTTTGCGGAAGGTGTTATTTGGTAGACCTACAACAAGCTTATGTTTGGCAAGATAGTTAATGGTCTTGAAATTTAAGTGATTGAACCTTTTATGCCATAGCCATGTTGTTTCCTCCTTATTGAGAGCTAGAAAACAGGAATGTTGTAGGCCGCTTCGCCAATCGACAATATATAATCCACCCTTGCGGATGCCTCGTAATTTTACTTCTCCTGAAATAGCATCAGCAATAGTACAACCAGTATTTTTAAAAGATACGATATACCCATTTTCACATAGTTGACTTATGCTGAGTAAATTGTGCTTCAGGTTGGAAACGAGCGCTACGTTGACGATTCTCAAGCCATTCCTTTCAATGCAACCTCGTCCAACGACTTCTCCTTCACTGTTGTCTCCGAACTTGACTCTTGGGCCGTTGAATAATCGTCTTATGTCTGAGAATAATTCTTCATTCCCGGTCATATGAGCAGAACAGCCGCTGTCCAGGACCCATTCATTGGATATGCATGTTTCAGTAGCTATGGAGTCCTGTTCCTGCAAACAAATCAGGTAGATTTAGGTACCCGTTTAGTGTCGGGTCCTGCAGGATTAACGTGAAGCATAGTTCCTTTCGGAACCCACATCTTAGTGATTTTCAAGACTCTTGTCTTGGTTTCACTATTGACTACTTTCTTGACCTTTGGCATGAAATTTCTATTTCTGGGTGACTGAATATATTTAGCCGTCCTTGCCCTTGAAATAGAATGTGTAATGGGCTCTGGCTTTGTATAGACATTTTTTCTATGCCATGTATACTGTGGGTAGCTGGGTCTCACAGCATTGTATTGTGTAGGCCTACTCTGATGAAAATTAGGATGTACTATCCTTGCGTTGAAATTAGAACGCTCAGTACTCCTAGAGTTGGTTGGGTAGGATTTAGTGTATCCTCTAGGATTTCTCTGCTGAAGTCTATCAAATGCTTGCCTATTATTCATCACCTGATTCTTCTGCTGAGGTTTAGAGTTGCGTCCATTATTTGTCCTTGGGATCCTCTGCTGAGGTCCATTGGATAAAGACCTAGCAAACTCTGTCCTCTGCTGAGATCTAGCAGATGAACCATTGGCTTTTTTTGATACAGACCTCTGCTGAGCTCTACTGGACACATTCTGCTGAGGTTTACTCTTTGTTTTAGCTATTGATTTAACAGACAAAGTTTCAGCAGGCACTACTCCTTTACCTTTTTCATTAGAGCTATACCCAGCAGTTACAAACGAAATTGGATTCTGCATAAAGGAATTATCATTGGATTTTGACATTCTTTTTGATGATTCGCATCCAAGGCCAGACCTATCAGAGTGATGTCTTTGACTGTTTACAAGGGCATTGAGAGCAGCCTTGCTGGATGCGTACATGCATATACAATCCTCTTTTGGTTTGTTTTTTAATGCTTGATTTTCCTTTTCTAACATTTGAAATCTTCCTGACAACTGTGAGAAATCATCTTTTAATTTGAGGAGTTCTTCCCTTTCTAACCTTAGTCTTTCGACTTCCTCGGTTAAACTTGTAATGTGAAGTTTTAATGAAGCATTTTCTCCCACAATCTCATTTTTGATTTCATACATTTTTGCAAATTCTAATGATAGCTGCACTAAATAATCTTGTTCGGAATCAAAATGTGATTCCTCCGACTTGTCTATAATTTGATTGCTAGATGAGTTAGTGGACAGTACCTCTGCTTCCTCAGCAGCTAGAGCTGATTCATTTGATTCCTCAGCATCGTTGTCCGCATCAGCAAGTTGATCTTCAGTGATGTTTGCCATTAGTACGAATAAGGCTTCTTCGCTATCTTCTTCGTCTGATGAGCAATAGAACTCTTCTTCATCAGCAATCTCTGTCCTGGTTAGCAATGCCTTGGTTACGGCTTTAGCAGCGCGTCTTTCAAATCGTTGCTTCAGGCGATCTCGTTCTTCTTTGCTGACCTTCGGGCAATCATGCTTCAAGTGATCTGGAGAGCCACACTCAAAGCAAGTTCTAATTTTTCGCTCTATAGAGCGGTTAGATGTTGATGATGTAATTTCTTTTACTTCCTTTTCGGCCTTTGCTTCATTCAGCATCCGTTGCATTTTCTTCATTTGTTCTTCCAGTTCATTGATCTTTAGATCAACTGCTTGTGTACCTGCACTGGAAGTTCCTTCTTTCGAGGGTGATGCTGGAGTGGGTCTTTCTGGTTTATAGAAAGGTCTCTTAGTCTTGAACTTGTTGTAGTCCTTCTTAGCGAAGTATGCTAAATCCTCAGCGTTCCCAGCATAGTTTGAACCGGCTTGTACTACAGCTGTTTCATTCTTCTTCGACTGATGTATAATAAATTCATGAGCTTTAAGTTGAGCAAATACCTCAGATGTAGTCATTTTGTTGAGGTCTTTCTCACTCAAGCTCGTCACCTTTGCGAACCAGTCATCTCTTGGATAGAGTTTGGAAATGATTTTATTGTTGATTTCTCCATTGTCATACTTCTTTCCAAGACTCCTTAGTTATCCAATTATTGTGTTGAACCGTTCCTCCATGATTTGAATAGTTTCTCCTGCACGCATAGAAAAAGATTCATATTTGTCTACAGCTACCTGTAGTTTGTTGCGTCTCATTTGTTCCGTTTCCTGAGAAGTCTCGTACACGTAGTCCCACATTTCTTTAGCAGTTTCCATGTCAAGCGCCTTCTCTTTCATCAATTTTGGAAGAGAGTCAAGAATGAGTTTCTTTGCCACGTGCTCCAGTTGAGCTCTCTTCTTGTCTTCACTGGTGTATTCGTCAAATGGTTTAGGAACCATTTCAGGTCTTGGAGGTCTTGGTTCTCCTCCAGCAGCATCTTCAGCACGTCCTTGTCCTATAAAAGTGTTAACTTTCATAATCTGAATAGGACCTCTTAACAGTATGTCAGCCATCTCAGGGTGTATGCTCTGAAGTTGTATGAGAGCCATCTTCTTCCAAGATGAGAAGTTCTCTCTGTCATACTCTCCAAGGGAGTGGTTCATCATTTTGTATGCTCTTTGAGTGATTTCCTGAGCTGAAAAGAATATAAAAGTGCAAGGAAAGCGATAGATCTGGTCTTAAAGCGACTCAGAAGCAGTCGGTTTTTCAACCTCCTGCTCTGATACCACTTGTTGGTCCCGAAATATCAGAGTCGTCGTGTTGGAATCTTAACACGAAATGCAGCGGAATATAACAAAGTCACTTGCACTAAATATCGTTATTAGCAAAATGTTTTCTTAGCTCAAGTTGTTACTTAAGTTTGTTTACAGGTATACTCTAGCAACTCTGTTGCTAGGTTTTAAATCAAGCTTTGAACAGATAATCAATAAAACAGTAAACAAAGCAGTAAATGAACACAAGATTTATAGTGGTTCGATCAAATAGATCTACGTCCACTCCTTAGCCGAATCGCTAAGAATTTCACTAGAAAAGTATACAGAGTACAAGGAATCGCCTTTCCAGTTAAGTAGGCAGTGAGCTTTCGGCCTGGCTACTTGACAGCTATCCTCCGTGAATCTGAACTTCTCCGAACACAGCTCCGGGCAAGTCAAGGGCACACCTTCGTAAAACTTGT
Source organism: Plectranthus barbatus (assembly GCA_026898455.1). NCBI lineage: Eukaryota > Viridiplantae > Streptophyta > Magnoliopsida > Lamiales > Lamiaceae > Plectranthus > Plectranthus barbatus. The sequence continues at coordinate 318,761 of JAPKLW010000745.1, forward strand.
CCTTTGCTAATGAGGCGTTTATAGTTTGCCTCTGAACTTAAAAAGTCTGCGGCTAATGCCCGTGTGAGTCACAATCTTTCAAGAGTGACTGTTGGATTCTTTTCTGAAAGAAATGAATCCCAATGATTGAGATATCCTTGAATGCAATTAGGAATATCTTCAATAGAGTGTCAGTACTTCAATGAACGACACCACAGGTTATTGAGAGTCTTCAGATAGACTTTAAGATGGCTCTCAACTGACTACTTTTAAGGATCACTTTGTCAAGGGAATCTTTAGCTTGAGCGTTCGTGAGTGAGTAAAGTGATTAGAACACTTGTAGATTTGTAAAAGCAGTTGTCTATCCAGTTCTTGAATCTTCCTTTTATAGTTGGAGATTCAAAACTTTGAATCTCCATACCCGTTAGACACAACGGCTTCTTTCTTCAAGAATGGATTAAACTGATAGAACGCCTTTCTGAGTAGAGATGTACTTCCCATACTACTTAGGGAAAGTCTTGTCCCTTGTGCGTCCTTTTTTTGTCAGAGTCGCAGTTTGGCTTCAACGTTGCTAAAGGTATATTCCTTGAGATCCTTTGACTTGTGTTATATGTGATTCTTCATTGATTGCTGAAAGGTTCGAATGCTGATTTCTCAGCATTCTAGCAAACCTTCAACCAAATGCTAGCGCTCTTGTTCGCCAGCTTCTCTAGCAGTCTGTGAGTTTGACGCTGAAGTCATATTATCTTTTCTGCTAGGGATTCTTCATAGCATACTAGTCTATTACAACTCGATGTTCAACTTATACAGGACTTTTACAAGTTGTGTTAGACTCTCTAGATTTCAGCAAATGATCGACCAACTAGATAAGGTTTGATCCAACAAAACCTTTTACAAATAAGTCCTAACGGAGATGATTTTAGGGATAATTCCCAACACTAGTCAATCTCAATAAACATTCAGATTAAATTCTATAATTGAATTTTCTTTTTGAGATAGAAAATAATTATATCAGATTCTCTCTTTCTATTGTTAATTATCTCATATCGGTCACCATTAGCAACTAACAACCTAATTCAATTTTCTCTTTCGATCCTACAAGTAAATTAGATTTTAGAATCAAAACAAGAGAATTTGAATCAATTTAATTAGAATTTGAATTAACGAATTACAACATGCAAATCAAATGGAGAAAAACTCTAGAACCGATTAAGGTTTCTAGTCAGACATGCTAAAAACAAACATTGAAATAAGAATATTAAATTGCATTAAGAAACTTGAGAATTAAACACAGAAAATAAATCCTGATCCAATTCTCCAATCTTCAAAGCATTGAAGATAAAAGAAAAGAAATCTAAAGTAAAACTGAATTTTAAAGTGCAATAATATGAATGAGTCTAAATCTAGACCTAGTACATGAGTATATATAGTGGTAGGGTTAGGTCTTAAGGTCTTGAATTGTGGGAAAAAGTTGTATTTGGTTTTTTCCTTGCAAATCTCGAGCTTGACTTATAAAAATCGCACTTTCCTTCCAGGGCGGCTCTGCATGTCGACAGATATGTCGTGCATCGATCGACATACAAGCCTCTATGTTGACCAAAATCCCACACGTTGATTGATACAGAGAGCTTTTCTGCGAATTTTTCATCTTTTGATCATCTTTCACCTTTTTTTGACATTTTTACCTGCAAAACCAAGCACTACAAGCATAAAAATATCCTCCAAAATATTCTCATGCTCAATTATTAAACCTAATCTAATGCAAATGCATGAAAAAATAGAAAAAATACTGAGATAAGCGAGACAAAATACGAGCTTATCAATCCCCCCAAACATAAAAACTTGATTGCCCTCAATCAACAGAAAGAAAGAATCAAAAGCTCAAGTATATGAAAAGTGCAATGCCTCACAAGATTCATCACAATCAAAACCAAAAATCCACATTACACCAGCACTTTGAAAGAATCAAAACATCAACCTACCATGGAAGACTCACAAGGATAGTGTTTCAATCATTCACTCAAGTGTTCAGGATACTATAAGAACACACAAGTCATGCAAATCAAGTTCTACCATAGGCTTGTAAATATTCTAATTTCTCCACTGCAAATATGCGCACACAAAGTCTAAGGTCAAAAATGACTTTATTCAAGATTGTAATGTAGGCTTTTTGTGAAGGTAAGAAATATGACCAAGTGACTAAAAAGAAAACATTGAGTTCGCAATTCTCAACATATCAGAATTAGGGCTGGAAATAGGCCAGGTCAGGCCAGACTTTAGCTTAGAAGGCTAAAGTCTATGCCTGCATTTATTTTAATTAGCTTGAGCCTGGCCTGTTATCTGTGATAGGCCTCTAAATAGGCCTGAGTCTGGCCTTTATAATTAAATAGGCTAGGCTTTCAGCCTTTTAAAAGCCTATATAAGCCTGTATAGTTAACAATTTAGTTTTCCAACTAAAATAAATAAATTGACAAAAACTTCAAACATATAACAATAAATATAAAATAAAAATTAATTCAAATGCTAATAAAATAAACCTTAGCAAATAGAAATTAGAATCAAAGTCCAAGTCCAAGTCCAAATGATAAAATTCAAAATACAACTAAAAATGACAATCAAATAACAAGTCCTCCCAATTCAAAGTGCTTAAATGACATTCTCAAATCTTAGCAAATTACAAAAATAAGACTTCAAAGCATCCCTTGTTCCTGGTCAAGTTCCTTAAAAAAAAACATATAGATTAGACACAATGTTAAAATTGTATAAACTATTTAAATAACAACTTAAATATTACCTTCTTTTTCTTCAAGCCATGTTTATAACCAAGGTTGCCAATGAAAAGGGTATTGCAAGGAGGGTTGTCTTTGATATTCTACAAGAAAGTAATACAGGTTGTCAAATAAACAACTAAATATTAGGAAGAATAATAGATGCAACATAAAAATAAGCAAATTAAATAACAATGATAAAATTGTAAAAATTATTTAACTAAAAACTTAAATATTACCTTCTTTTTCTTTAAATCATGTTTATTGCCAAGTCAATCACACTCTTCATTCAAATCATTCCTTGCTCTTGTTCAATTTCCTTAAAAAAAAAATATAGATTAGACATAATATCAAAATCTAATATCAAACTTCTAAAATACAAAGTAAAATATTACCTTCTTTTTGTTCAAACCATATTTATTGCGAAGCCAATATCCACCACAGATGAGTGCTTCAATTGATTCTTCATTCAAACTAGAGCGATAATCATCAATCACTCTCTCTCCCATACTAAAAGTGGACTCTGATGCAACTGTGGAGATTGGAATTGCTAAAACATCGGCAACCATTTTGGATAATATCTTGTACTTGTAGCTAATGTTTCTCCACCACTCCATTATACAAAAAGTATTTGGACTACCTTCGGGAATGTACAAACTCTCATCAAGGTAAGTTTGTAATTCGAACTTAGATGGGGGCACTGCTTGAGTTTCACGTAGAATACTCATGATATGGTCAAATACAGTGATTAATGAAGGACTACGCTCTTGTGTTGCTGAGTTGCTTCCGTCATTGCATCCACCACCACCAATATTGGTATGTGACTCCTCCTTACTCATCTCAACGTACTCATTGTACAAGGCCTCTAATGAACTCATCACTTTATCAATATTTTCCTTGCATACACTTGATGGAGTAAATATCATAGGAAAACAAATATTGACATCATGAAACTTGCACATCGGATCCAAACACTAGTTATAGCCATCAAAAGATTGCATTCACCTCAATACTTATCGAATTTCAGTTTCATCTGCATTGCCATATCTCTCATAAACATATTTTCATCCAGAATTGCTCTATCAATCTATTGCTTCACTCTCCAAACTTCAGCTAAGTATAAATTAGAAGTGGGGTAACTAGTTCCTGAAATGATGTGTGTTGCAAGATTGAACACTTCTAGAAGTTAACAAACTTTCTTAACTTTTTCCCAATCCTCATCTGAAGGTAAATATTCATAATGTGGCTCTCTTTCCTTGTAAGCTGGAAATGCAATCCGAAATCTCAAAGCAATAGAAAGCATATGGAATGTAGAATTCCATCTTGTTGGACAATCTACAACAAGCTTTACTTCTTTCAGATTCTTTTGCTCTAAGACATCAGAAAATAACTTCAACCTTGAGTCATTGTGATTGATGTACTTAACAGTTTCCCGAACATTGTGAATGATATCCTTAATTCTACCCAAATCATCTTGCACAATCAAATTTAATACATGTGCACAACATCTAACATAAAAGAAAGCCCCATCAAGCACAAATTTACCATTAAGTAAGAAATTCTCCTTAAGATTCTGAAGACAAGAGTCATTGTAAGAGGCATTATCTACTGTCACAGAAAATATTTTACTCTCAATCCCCCAAGCCTTCAAACACTTAAAAATTGCATTTGCCACATCAACCCCTCTTCTAGGAGCTGGCACCTTAACAAAGCTCAAAATTCTCTTTTGAAGATTCCAATTCACATCAATGAAGTGAGCAGTTAAAACCATATACTCGGTTACTTGATGACTAGATTTCCACATGTCAGTAGTTAAGCTTATCTTACTCACATTTTTTAACAAAGCCTTCAAGTTCTTTTTCTCAGCCTCATAGATTGCTAAACAATCATTTCTCACTGTTTTACGGGAAACTTTTTGAAATTCTTGATTAGCATATTGAAAAGCCCACATCAAAACTTGATCATCAACAATGCTAAAAGGATACTCATGAATCATAACAGAAGTAGCAATTATTTCTCTCATTTTCTCATTAGAGTATCTAGCACCAGGAACCAAGAATGGATTATCAGTAGAAGTAGAGACTTGAAAGGTATTGTAGGCTGTTTCATTGAAGCATTCATGTGAAACTTCTTTTGCAAGCAAGATTGGGTATGTCTTTTTAAATGACTAGTACTAGATCCCTTTCCACCAGTAGCAAATTTATCTTTGCAATATTTGCAAACAACTTTCTTTCCTATTTTAGGAAAATCAACCTCATCAAAGTCATTCCAAACTATTGATGTCTTTGCCCTCTTTCTCTTAATAACACAATCATCATCCCGAGTCTCTTGATTCTCACTATCTACTCTACTATTTTCTGCCTCACTAGACTCACTTTGTGGAAGAGAAGAATGCACGCTCAATTGATTATTCTCCATTTCAGATGACATAATCCTAAGAATAAATCACAAAATAAGTATTTCTTATTTCTTGGTGAAGATTTACCAATTAAAAATTCACATTATCATAAATTCAATATAGACCATCTCATTTGAACACTTAAACAATAAACAAATATAAAACTAATTGCAAGTATTCTCTATCACTGATTCATGAGAAGCACATAGATAAGCTAACAACAGGTATGTTCTACCACTGATTCATGAGAAGCACATAATTGCAGACAATTTGCTCACTTGAAATAACATATAATTGAAACAATAAAAATGAAAGCTTTGTTGCTGATTTGCTAACCTCAATTGGAAGCCTCAACTCTCAAGCCTTAGATTGAATTAGAGCAGCCTCGACTTTCAAGCCTCAGATTGAGCCGACCTCACATCCCAACTCTCAAGTCCAAGAATACAAATCTGGTAAAGCAAATTGACTACATTGACATAGGAATTCAAAAAAATTAAATCAAAACTTGCTGGAGGGGAGGTGACTTACTAGCAGTGCAGGGCTTGGAAACTTCAGTTGGTGCAGGGCTTAGCTGAGTACAGTGTGTGCAGGCTGTAGAAGTGGAGGGCTGGGCGGCGATGCAGGGCTGCGAAATGGGTGAAGGGCTGGACGACGCGGTTCGTGCAGGCTGTAGAAGTGGAGGGCTGGGCGGCGGTGCAGCTGTGCAGGGCTGCAAAGTCGGTGCAGGGCTCGACGACGCGGTTCGTGCAAGGCTGCCAAGTGGAGGACTGGGCGACTTGCAAAGGGGCGACGGTGTGTGCACGACGAGTCAGCGACGACGACGATGCCAAAGGCTGTTGGGGTGGGACTGCTCTTTTTTTTTTCAATTTGAGTTACGGCGGCTGTTGTGCTGAATGGCAAAAGGGGTTGGGTGTAGGGTTTCCCTAAGCAAAAATAATATTTAATTAAAATAATAATAGAATTATATTTTAATTTTTTTATTAAATGTATTATAAAATAAAATAAAATATATATTAATTAATACATGTTAAACAGGCCGGCTTGTTAGAATAAAAAGGCCTATTGTATAGACTTTTTTACAAGCTCAAGCCTGGCCTAAATATTAAATAGGTCGAGCCAGGCCGGGCCCTAAGCAAGCCAGGCCTAAGGCCCCTGTCGGACGGCCTGGCCTTTTTCCACCCTTAATCAGAATCACTATCTATTCTCATCTACCTTTCTCCTCAAATATGACAAATAAAACCAAAATAACTCTTTTTTTCTTCTTTTTTTTTCTTTTTATCTTTGTACAACTCATAAGGATATAATTTTTTTTCTTCTAAGAGCTCAACTTTTCTTTTGTACACCAACTCTAATAATTTTTTATCACTCACAATTTTTCGTCCTTGTTCTTCCCAAATCTCATAGACAAGATACATCTCACCCGTTCCATGGAAATCTCATAGACAAGATTAAAAAATTAATAAAATAAGGCTCAAAGGAGTTTACTAAGGATAAAATATTATAAGGGACAGTGTTTGAAATTAATTGGCTAACAAAGATGGCCTAAAATCACTTCATATACTTGTGCACACTAGCAATCTCAAAACAGAAACAAAATAAGTTATAAAGATACTCAATCATGCAGACACTCTCACAATCAAAATTAAGCTCAAATCTCACTCTTGGGATAAAATTTTCTTCCATAATAAACATCATATCCAACTCAAACATCATGCTAATGCAGTTTTAGATTCAGTTAATCATGCAGTATTCTATATTCATAGGCATTTTCAACCACAATCTTTATCAACTCACACATCCATCAATTATTTCAAATCTTGCATTCATGCTAGGGTTCTATAATAACTCACAATTTTTCTCACAAAATCACAAAAGATATTTTCAAAGATATGCAAAAATTTACCTTTGCATAAGTTTAAATCAACTGAAAACAATAAATAAAAGACTAGAAATTAGTTTCAATTCCTTGTCTTCCTCCCCCAAACTTATTCAACTCACACAGGGAATAAGTTTAAAAATCAGACTAGGTTTTATACCTCAATATTGGTCATAGACAACAATTTTTTATCCTTCGGAGCAAGTTGAATCACACGATATTGACTTTTTGGAATCTAGCACTCCGCGTCGACCAACATGGCTGGCGTCGGTCAATGTGGAGCCTTCTTGTCGATCCTCACCTCGGGTCGAAGTGTGCCCACATCGTGTCGATCAAAACAAAGAGCTCCAAAATTTTCAATTTTTTATGTAACAAGAATGAAAATTAATGAAAAATTGAAAAGAAAGAAATAAAATAATGTGTTACCTCCCATCCAGTGCCTTGTTTATTGTCGTGGCTCGATAGTGCTTCTCTTCACCAAGGTGGTCGGGTCCAGACTCTCCGCCCCCTTGCATCAATCATAAAAACTTTACTATCTCAAATGACAGTAGTGATCTTGGAAAGAATTGGTGTAATTGGCAATTTTGCCATCTCATTCTCGCGCTCCCATTCGATCTCTATAGCTTCCTCATCTTCAGATTCCTCTTCAAAGGTAGAGATCTGGTTGCACTCTGCTTCCTTCGTGCTTGGATCAATCACGATTGTGATTGTCTCATCATTCTCCCTCAAGGTGATCTCTCCATGCCGACAGTCAATCAAAGCTCCACTAGTGTAAAAAATTCCTCGACCGAGAATCATAGGCATGTTTTAATCTTCTTTCATCTCCAAGACCACAAATTCGGTCAAGAAGATCAGATGGCCAACACGAATCAAGACATCTACAACTATCCCTTTGGTCGAGATAAAGAGCAATCTGTCATATGCAGATTGATCGTGGTTAGCCTCATTTCTCCTATCTTCAGCTTCTTGTAGATTCAAAATGTCATTAGGTTGATACTTGCGCCCGTGTCCATAGAACATGTTGGAACTCCTCCCCTCCAATTTTGATTGGAATAGAAAAACACCCCGGTTCGGACCTCTTCACTGGGATTTGCTTCTGCAACAGGATATTGCACTGCTCATCAATCCTAAATGTCTCATGCTCCATCACCAACTTCATCTCACTCGTTAGCTTCCTCAAGAACTTCATGTAGCCCGGTATCTCTCGGAGAGCTTTGATAAGAGGGATATTAACGTTGAAAATTTTGAGGTTCTCCACAAAACGGGAGAATTTGGAATCCTCATTTTTGTAAATCTTTGAGAAAATGACATCGGAGGTGTGGGATCAGCTTTTCCTTTAGTTTCCCACCCACAGTGGCCTTCTGTTTTGGCCAACATGACCACATATTGATCGTTGCTTTAGGGCCTCCATGTCTATCCACACATGGTTTGTCAGTCGACATGGATGTATCACCCAAAATCTATTGCATCGACTTGCCTACTGTATCGCTCGCTCGATTATCCTTTCTGTCGACCCTCTATGTCGATCTACACTGCCTCTGTGTTGGTCGATACAGAGGCATCCTCAACGAAATTTCCTTCCTCTTCTCCTCCAAACCCATCCTCAGGCATGCTCAGACCTTCATACCTCATTCCTCATAGAAATGGCATTCAATTGCTTGTTTTTGTCCAGATTGAATTATGTTGTGCTTGGGAGCTGACCAGGCTTGTGGTGATTGCTCAGGGTGTAGCAATCTGACTCAGTTGTGTATCATGCATCTAGAGGTGCTTTATCATGTGCTGCATATGAGTCACCATTCCTTTTACTTCATTTTCCACCTTCCCAAACCTGTTATCAAAGCTTTTAATAAACTTTTCGAGGGTCTCCTCAAGCACAAACTTTTTTTTCTCCACAATTTCTCCCGCAATTCCAACAGTGAATCGCAGTGGGGGATTTTCAGCTGCATACAGATTCACATAGGAGAATTCAGGGTGATTCTGAGTGTTGTTGTATCCTTGATTTCCTTGTTGTCGCCATGGTAGTTGTTTTGGTAACTTCCACCGACATAGTTCACCTCGGCTGCATTGGAACCACTCGAACTACTCCCTGGATAAATGTAATCAGCTTCCACAGGGACAATGACCAAATTTGGGTCTGAAATTGCTGTTGCTGCTGAAGTTATTTCAGCCTCCAAATTTCTGAATTCTTCTATGAGCTTCTTTACTTTTGCCACCACATCAAATTCTGGAATTGTTGTCATAACTTTGACTGCTTTCTGCCTCTCAGTGGGTCATTGATGACTGTTCATGGCCATGTATGCGATCATCCCTTCTTCTCCACTCTTCTTCATCAATATGCCTCTGGCCTAAGCATCCACTAGTTTTTTCATTGAGGGGTCAATCCTTTGTAGAAGTAGCAAACATGCATCTCCAAGTCAATCCCATGGCCTGGGCGCATCCTCAACAGCTCCATGTACCTCTTCCAAGTCTCGTACAAAGTCTCATCATACTTCTGGCTGAAGTGGGTGATGTCAGATTTCCTCTTGAGAATGACACTGGGAGGAAAGTAATTGGTTAAGAATTCCGCAAGCAATTCCTCCCAAGTACCAATTCTACTCTTTTCCAAACTTGCAAACCAAGACCTGGCTTCATCACTGAGAGAAAAAGAAAGGGGTGCATTCGGATGGTATCTTGTAGTCGTAGAACTCCATTCTGCTTCACCGTATCGTACAACTCAATGAATTGGTTGAGGTGTGCGTATTTGTCTTCAATTGCCTTCCCTTCAAACTGGTTCTGCTAAACCATCTAAATTAGACTCGTCTTCAACTCGAAGTTGTTGGCATTGATGCCAACTCTGAACCTTGGATCCTAATGTTGTGGCAGAAAACGATCCAAGATGGGTCTCTACGGTTGAACTATTTGTCTCTGGTTATTTTCTCCCCCATTCAATGCTGCCGATCTTGCTGCTTGTTCTGCTTGGGCTACTTGTGTTGTTTGACATTGTTCCTTGAGCTGTTGTACTTCATTTACGAATTGCCTCTGCTCCTCGGGGGTCATGTTCTGCAACGGGGCATCTTGCTGATCCGCTATTTTTGGTTGCTTTTCTTTTTCTTTATTTCGTTTAGCTATATTTCTCCTGCAGGTGACTTCATTTTTAGAGTTGAAGGCTTCGAGTTTTTGCCCTTTGGCCCTTGTGTTCATGCACCTGAAAAGAAAAATGAAAATTTGTAATGTCAATCTGCATCGACCGACACGGTGTATGTCGATCGACGCACAGAAAAATTCTGTGTCGACCGACACACGAGATGTAGGTCGAAACAGATAACTAGTTCACAACTCACGTACACGAAAAAATTAAATAAAACTCAATCCAACAATTATCTAAACAATCCAATAACAAAATAGAATCTAACTAATCCTTGACAACGACACCAATTTGATCGATGCTAAAAATGCATACAATTATTGCACAATGAGAAAATAAATTTGTAAAACCCAAAGGTTGTCAAACTCACAGGGAAAAGTGTAATAAACTATTTTATGCATTGGACATGGTTTTTCAAATCGTTGTTTGAACAAATCCAACTTCAGAGTAGTTTGTTTTCAGAAAATAATTTTTGAACAAAAATGAGATAAATAAAATCACAGATCCCAGGAAATTCAGCCAATCTAATTAACATGAATAAGACAATCAATCCAAACCCAAATAAATATTCATGGTGGAAAATCTAATAAATTGAAATTAATTTCTTGTTTGACAATTAAAACCTAGATTACTAGAAACTAGCAAGTGAATTTTACCTTTTGAGTCTCAATAACACAAACTAGTCAATCTTAATAAAAATTCAGATTAAACTCAATGATTGAATCTTCTTTTTTGGACAGAAAACAATTATATCAAATTCTCTATTCCTATTGTTAATTATCTCCTTTCGGTCTCAAATTAACAACTAACAACCTATTCTAATTTTCATCTTTCAATCCTTCAAGTAAATTAGATTTTCGAATCAAAATCAGAGAATTTGAGTCAATTTAATTAGGGTTTAAATTAATCAATTATAACATGCAAATCAGATGGAGAAAACCCCTAGAACCTATTAAAGTTTCTAGTCAGACATGCTAAAAACAAACATTGAAATAGGAATATTAAATTGCATTAAAGAACATACTTGAGAAATAAACACAAAAAATAAATTCTGATCCAGTTCTCCAATCTTCAAAACAATAAAGATAAAAGACTAGAAATCTAAAGTAAAACTGAATTTTAAAGTGCAATAATATGAATGAGTCTAAATCTAGACCTAATACATGAGTATATATAGTGATAGAGTTAGGTTTTGAGGTTTTGAACTGTGGGAAAAAGTTGTATTGGTATTTTTATTGAAAATCCCAAGCTTGACTTATAAAATTGCACTTTCCTTACAGGCCTGCTCCATATGTTTAAAGATATGTTGTGTGTCGATCGACATACAAGCCTCCATATCGACCGAAATGTCGTGCATTGATCGACATAGGCCTCTCCATGTCGCTAGACACAACCTCCACGTCGATCGAAATCCCTCACGTCGACCGATATAGAGAGCTTTTTTGCGGATTTTTCATCTTTTGATCAACTTTCACCCTTTTTTACTTGCAAAACCAAGCACTACATGCATAATACCCTTCAAAATATTCTCATGCTCAATTATTAAACCTTATCTAATGCAAATGCATGAAACGACGAAAAAATAATCTGATAAGCGAGACAAAATATATACGAGCTTATCAAGTATATATAAAGAAAACTTTAGATTCTAGCTTGATCTATCTTTTGCTGTACGTGGATGATATGCTATTGGCACAAAAATGGTTGGCTGATATAGTAAAGGTGGAAGAAGATTTGAAAGCTGCATTTGATATGAAGGATCTTGGCCAAGCAAGTAGGATTCTCGGCATAGATATTGAACGAGAAAGAGAAAGAGGGAAGCTAAAATTGGTGCAGACTGAGTATCTCATCAAGGTGATAAAGAAGTTAAACATGCTTCAAGCTCTGCCTCTCTCCACTCCCTTACAATAGAATGCAAAACTTTCAGAGACTCAGTCTCCACAGACAGCTACAGAAAGAAGCTATTTGAGTAATATCCCTTATATGCTAGTTCAGTTGGGAGTTTGATGTGTCTTATGACATATCTTATGCAATCAGTGTCACTAGCAAATATATGTCTGCTCTAGGGAATCCACATTAGCAAGCTTTAATTGGTATCTTAAGGTACTATAAATTGGGGTTTGTTGTTTGGTAAAAAGTGAAGTGATGAGTAGTGAAGCTCTAGTAGGTTATGTCGATTCAGACTTTGCTGCAAATGTTGATAATAGAAGATCTCAGTCAGGGTTTGTTTTCAACCTTTATGGAACTACAATCTCTTGGAAGTCTCGGATGCAATCTGTTGTTGCTTTGTCTGCAACAGAAGCAGATAAATACAACAGAAGCGCAGGTTAAACAGCATATAATCTTTCAACCAGATTAGTACCACGCCCTCGGATTGTAATTAAATGCGCTAATTACCATCTTTAACGCATTTTTCAATCAGAGAAAGGACTTCTGGGTTTAATAATATGATAAAAACAAAACTAATAGTGATGGTGATTTTTAGATGTAAATCTTAATTGGTAAAGTTAAATTTGTTTTGACTCGACAAGTAGTGGACAGTCAAATTACTAATAACTGTGATGTGAAAACACATAATTGTATTAACCATTAATCTTATGTGTTAGTTTTTCTATTCGAGCATATATTAGTGGGCTGTAGGTTTTAAGCGGAATGCCCTTTTTGCAGTGAGAAATAAATCATATCATATCTTGTTTGAAAATGGTAGGGGAGGTACGTTTAGACTATTTACCCAAAAAATTACAATGAATAAGACTAAATAGTATAAGCACTGTCTATTCAAATATATATCCAGTAATGATAGAGATCTTATATACTCTTTCCACCCCTTATTAATTATCTTATTTGATTGGAACATAATATCCAAAATATATGAATGTAGAATGAATTGAATAACATATAAGTATAAAATAAGTTTAATGAAATTAATATTTTATTGTTAAAATAAAAATACAATAATTCCTTAATAAAAAGTTTCGAGACCGAGTACTGATCCTCTCTTTTTTCTCTGACTGGCTAAAAATCGTATAGGCATGCATATAAAAGCTGTAAAGCTCGCCTAAAGTAAAGCGACAATTTCTTCCGTACACAATGGGCCATTTTACTTGAACCAACAACAATAAAAAAAAAAAAGTATTCTAAATAATAATAATAATAAAGTTAAAGAAAAAAATAAACCCAACAATATTTTACAATTTGAAATCGATTCGACTTTTATAAAAACGAATTACAACTGAGTAATGAACCTAGGATTGGGATATTGAACTCAACAAAAAATCCATAAAGAGGAAAACATATAAAAACTCGGAATTGTTGTCTTCAGATTCAAATGAATTAGATTCGGATCAAACAGCTGGTATCGGACTCGAATTCTGGTTTGGGCTGATTGAGGCCCAAGAACGAAATCATCAGCCATTTACAGATTATTCTATAAATAGTTTTACAAAATAGAATTATATAAATGCATACAGAAAGTACAAAATGAGGGGATAAATTAGTTTGTTTGCAAACTTGTTAATATATGGAGTATATATTTTTTTTTATCTCTAACTCTTGTTGACTTAGATATCTTCCGTTATCTGAAAAAATAGTTTGAGATATATTTAAATAGTTTGGATATTTATTGAAGTATCGGTCAAATCAATAAGTATGGTTTGAAAATTTGTCAAACCAAACTGGCCAAATCATTTTAAAACGGCTTGGTTTGGAACTTTGGCCGATTGGACTGTTTGGAATGTCAATTCAACCATTATAGTCGAATCATCGAGCATTTCTTATTTTTTAAAGATTTTATTTTGTGAAAGAAAATAATTTATTTATAAAATACTTATAGGATTGAAACAATATGATCAATTAATAATATCAATAAGTTCCCTATTCTATAATATTATTGCAAAAAAGAGCTCATAAAATTATTTAATCAAGAAATACATTTAACTTAAATATAAGTTATATTATTCAATATTACTCCCTCCGTCCCGGTCAAATTGTCTTCATTTGACCGGGCACGGTAACCAATTTTTGAGTAATAAGGGATGCTAATGGTGCAATTAGTAAAAATAATTAGCAATTTAACTAAAAAAATAAAGGGAAATAGAAAATGAAAAAGGGGGCTGCTTTACATTTAAATTTACAAAACGTTTCAGCTTTTGCTGAAATTCATCTAATTCCCACCAAAATGAAATTTTGGAGGCAATTTAAATCCAAACATCTTTCCCACTTAAATCAACTACAAATACAAACACAAACACTACATTAACATTCAAAAAAACAAAAGAAACAAAAGATGGGATTACATAAAGATGTTGAAGAAAGTGTTAGGATAGAAATCTTCCACTTCTTGCTACAGCACTCCAAAGAAGGGAAACTTCAATATGGGAAGCTCACAGAAGCTGCCACCAAATTCAATGTGTCCAACAACCGAACATATATCAGCAATAAACCAAGGCAAGCCAACAACCGAGCATAAATCAGAAAGCATCCAAGGCAGCCAACAACCGAGCATAAATCAGAAAGCAACCAAACCAACCAACACATAAGAACCCTAAACCAGAGCATAAATCAGAAATGAGAATCACAAAAATTAAAAGGATTCACCGAATATTTGGGAACTGTATCACCCAGAATGCCCGAACAAGCTTCATCGTTTCCTCCACTGGAAACCCTAAGTCATCGACTTCAACCGCCGGCCGTGCAACCTCCTGTGGGCCAGATCCGCTCAGCTTCCCACCTTCGTCCTTCCCCGAGTCCTCGGTGCCGGCGGCAACGACGTCCTCCGTGTCCTCCGTGAAATTAAGGCCGGGGGTTTCCACCATGATAAACGGTAAATCAGCGGTGCAAAAATCGTCTGTACACAAGTAGACATCGGGCCACAGGGTTTCGTCGCCTGCATCAACAACCGAGGATGGAGGGGATAACGGAGGCGATTTCTTCATCGCGGGTGGGGGGGGATCTGTGAAGGTACTAATTTCGGAGAAATTATTCATCGCGGGTGAGGGGGGCAGCGAGAAGGTACCGTGGTCGGAGGGATTCATCATCGCGGGTGACTATGGCGGAGGGCGGCGGCGGTGAGTCAAAGAAGAGAGGGAGAGAGGGTTTCACAGGTTACGGGGAGAGAGGGAGAAGATGCGGCGCTGGGTGGGTTGCATTGAGGAAATGAATCAGATTTTAGGGTTTGGGGGTGGGGGTAGGTAATTTAGGATTTTCTTTTCCATTTATTTAATTAAATAAAAAGAATAATTGATTTGTTAATTAAGTGGATTAGGATGTTAATTCTTTCCTTTTTCGGAAAGAGGACTAATATCTCGGGACAGACCAAAAAGGAAATGAAGACAATTTATGCGGGACGGAGGGAGTATTTGTTAATGTTTAGATAGTTTACAAATTTTGAAATAGAAAAGTAATTTGTTCATTATTAACATTAATAAATAATCATATGATGAACAAAGCAAATATTTGAAATACTATATAAATATTATGAGAAACATTGATTGTATTACATTATAATTTGATATAATATATAATTTAAATGAATTTAAAAAAAATGGTTCGGTCCGGTCCGGTCCAAATGACCGATTTCCTACCACAAACCGTCGGCTAAACTAAATTATACGGTTTAAAAAGACGATTCCGTCTCACCAAAATTTTTAATTTTCAAACCGATCAAATTAATTTGGTTTAGCCATTTTCGGCCAAACCTTGCTCATCTCTAATAATTTGGGATAAATTTGAAAAAATAACATAATTCGAAATATATTTGAACTTTTTGCCTATTAAAAATAACATTATACACTAAGAGCCATATGCTAAATTAATACTCCCCCGTCCCATAACATTAGTCTTGTTTCATTCGGGCACATATACCAATGCGAATAGAGATAGAGGAAATTAATATTTTATTAGTGAGTGTGTATTAATTTTCCATTTTAGGAAAGAGGACTAATGTTTGGGACAGACGAAAAAGGAAAACATGACTAATGTTATGGGACGGAGGGAGTATTATAGTGAATTGAAAATCAAGCAACAAATATATTTGCTTAGTGAGTTTATTATCAAACATTCTCAATTAATGATAATTAAGATGAAAAATATAATTGATGATTAAGAATATTTACCAGTCTTTTTTTTTCTTTTCAATATTGTTATTAATTAAATTATATTCTTCTACTTCTGTTGTGAAAATCATGATCTCTAATGCACCTTTCAGTAAAGTTAAATAATTTGGTCTTCTGAGAGCCAATATCACAAAATTCATACTACAAAATACATAATTTACCAATTGATCAGTAAAGAAAAACTATTTTTGTTTGTATAAATGAATTAAATTATTTATAATAAATGAATATATTATTTATGAATTTTAAAACCAATACAACTAAAAGAAATTGTATTTAATTATCATTTACTGAATAAACGCCAAATACTCATTTACTGCATAAAAAACATCATTTACTTAAAAAATACAACATTAGAATAAAAAAATCCATCGTTACTAAAAATCTGGTTGAAATAAATAAATAAAAAAATCTAAATAAGTTTTAAAAACAATCAAACAAATGTCATCTCATTATCTCATAAGTTTTTGCAATTTTCTAAAATCTTTATCAACTTATTCATTTAATTCCAATCATTATGAGATAAATAAAAGATTTGGTTGAAAATTTTAGTACGAAAAAAAAAGGAAAATTGTTGTGGAAAATCGAAAATATTGGCAGTAGTGAAGTGAAGTCAAGCAGAAAAATATTCTGCAGTCACGTCTCTGCTGATTCAAATTCAACTCCAACGCAGCAGGTACAACCCCACCCCCCCACCCCCCACGTAGCGCTATCTGGTGTGAAAGGGGCCGACTCTCCTCGTTTATGCTGCGTATGTGTGTTCAATTCTCAATTGTGCCGTGTGAAATCATCTCTCTGTTCAACACCGATTCCGTTATCTGATTGCCTTTTTTTGATTTTCCGATATTGATTGGTTAAGCTGAATTTGACAGCTGATGCTAGCGACGAATTGCTTTCGAAAGCTCGAAATCCGTATATGATTCTTTCTGTGTTGCTTTTATTTATTTATTTTTATAGATATGTTTATTTTCGAAGGTTTAGTATTTGAGGAGTTTTGATTTTGATTCTCGGCATTTTAATTGAATTCGTTTTATGTGAAAGTTATTCTGATATGCCTGGAGAGGAATTAATGATTGATAATAGTGAATCGTGGAAACTATAATCTGACTACTTTTTACGAAGCAGGCAACTGCAATTTAATGCTGTATTGGTACAATCGAGCTAGTTTGACGTAATGAATTCGTTTTGTTGATTCTGTGTATCTGAATGATTGTGATCATTACCAAACTTTATAAGAATTTACATGACTTGGTTTTTCTGGTGAGTGGTGAATTGATACGATAGTTTTCTCTTTTGAATAGGTGATAAGATGTGGATGATCAGTGAAGTTTTGGTCATTATCAGTGAATGGAAGGGACAATGAAAACGTTTTGATATCAACATATTAAATCCTATGAGTTTGGGTTTTACTGGGGCTCTAGCCTCTAGGTTTCCTCATATCTTATTAATGAAAGGATGAACTCACATAAGAACAAAATCTCAATCAGTACATCAGATGATTTAGTTAAAAGCAGCATCTCTTCTAAATCAAATGAGCTGCAACCACTCTATGGTTTTTTCTCTTGTATACCATTTTGAGCCTTTGATAAATATATATACATATAAAAAGATAATGCGTATTGAAACCAGCAGGATTACTTCCTGTGGCTATTGGTTGATGATAGTATATTGTTGCTAGTTGTTGCAGGCTTCACCGATATAATTAGAACCTTGAAAAGTCAGCTCATTTTCACGATCTGGTGTGTTTCGTTTTTTTACAGGTAACGAAGGAATGATAAAAGTGTCAGTGGCATCAGGTGGATGAATAAGACAATTTGATAGAGATGGGAGGTTGCTGCTGTTGCTTTGCATCTGAGATAGCTGAGCGTAATAGATCACCTCCATTCTTTCATGTAAGTGCTATTTCCTCCCCCCTGTGGGCTTCGACACCAATTTTATTCTTATCAGGGAGTTTTTTTCCCCCTTAGTTCCATTCCTGAATGTTCTAAAGGTACAGTCTAAGGGGAGATTCCATATAGGACTACCAAATCTTATAGTGGAATTAAATGATAAGTAATTATATTGTATAAGCCAACTGTTTCAGCATTAGCTGAAACTGCCAATAAGTAGGATTTATTGAATGTTTACAATGAGTCTTGCTAAAACAACCTCCATTGTAATTCGTGCCAATATGTGTGGAGTTGGACCTTTTAAATACAACTAACAGCTATGTTTTTTTTTTTTAATACTGAGAAATTGATGACAGTATGCTTCTAGATTGTCGCTGCATGTTATAATTGCCCCCAAAAATGGGAACTATTTAGAGCCAATGAAGCTTTGGGAAAACATTTCGTTCTCTTTTAAAATAGTCTGTTTCTCTGGTGTGGACGCTAACATTTGGTTCTCTTTACTGATGTCACTTGAATGAAGCATCCAGTGTCTGAAGAGCAGGAACCCTTATCATCACACCATGAAATCTCTACTTTCTCTACCGGGCTATTGGTTGATACAAATCTTGATACATCAGTTCCAGACACATACCGACCACCTCCTGCACCTATACCTTATGAAACATATTTAGGCGGACCAACACCCTCTGGAAATCAAGGAGGATCTGGAAATAAGGGTGAAGTACCTTTGGCTGTCACCAGCATAGTTCCTGTCGAAGGCATCAATGATGGCAGCACATTGGAAACTAAGGTGAGGAAACAACCGGATGAAAACCCAGAGAAAGATATTGACCTTGAAGCTTCAAAATTAATGGAAGATGAGAAGTCGGTTGAGCTTAAAAAGGGCAGCGAACTTCTTGTTCCACCTCTACAAGATGAGGATGATTGTCCCATTTGCCTTGAAGGTGCTGACTAACTACATAACTATATGATGATCTCTTTCTTGTCAATCACAACCAGAAGTTCTCTGTTCTTACTGCAGAATATGATGAAGATAACCCAAAGATAATCACAAATTGCGACCATCATTTTCATCTTGCTTGTATACTTGAATGGATGGAAAGAAGCGATATATGTCCTCTGTGTGATAAGGTCAGTATTGTTGTTCATATTATGACTATCTGAATCCGTTTTCTAATGGCACATCTTGTTACCTTTCTGAATATTTGCTTTTCTGGATGCAGGAAATGGTTCTCTGTCCTGCTGCAGAAGTGTAGTTACTGTAAATGTTGCATTGCCTTTTGTGAATAAATGATAATCAATGATGATTGAATGTGCTCAGTCGATTCTATGCTTTCACAGCCTTAGTTTGCTGATATTGTCCCTTGAGACGTCTGTACATTTTACTCACTCACTTTGAGTCTTTAGGAGATCTGAGGTTGGGAAAAATGGGCAAAGATTTTAGAGGTGAAGTTTCAGGGAAATTAGTCCATTTGATTTTTGAATATACCTGTAGGAGGAGGTGACCGTGACGCATACAGAACAGGAGTCGGATGTTGACGAAGATGGTTCTAGGTTATTTCGTTGAAAGACTAGAAGCATCTGATTTCCCATTGCATTGTTTCTGCAGTTGTTCAATAATCCTCCCGCAACCCCCACCCATTGTCGAAGTTTATTGCATGTCTGGTTATTCTCTGTATCCATTCCTACAGCGGGATTTTGAACAATCTTTTCAGGGTGGTTGTGGTAAAGGTTATGTGCTGTAGTTAGATGCGAAGGACATGGTTGAACTTGAATGGATTCATTTGTATAGAAAATATAGGATATGGATTGCTATCTCGTTTCGATGGTAACTGGCTGCTACTTCATAATTTTCTTATCCTCCTGTTTAATCGGTTTAGGTAACTTCTTGCATGGTGCTAGCCTTTTTTTTTCTTCTGAATAATCCTTGTTTCGTAATTTGTGCGAATGTTTTGGCTGATATTATAGAATTTTTTTTATAAAAAAAAATTACAGAGTATCTGTGTTGGCTCCTATTTTCTGTTTGTTTTGCTCCTGTTGTGAAACTTGTGTTTTATCTCAGGGTGTCATCTCCTCTTTTTCCTTCCATTCATACTATATGTTTTCTGTATTTTACTCCTTTGTCCCATTTGAATTGACTTACTTAATCCCATTTGAATTGACCTACTTATCAAATCAGGTATCCCAATCGAATTGGTTTATTTCTAAAAATGACAATATTTTCACACTATATAATAAAATATTAATTCACTTATACTCACATTCTTTAATTCTATTCTCATGCCGAAAAGAAAATGATAATTTTATTTGGGATGGAGGGTGTATATTTTTGTACCTAGACATCATGGTCCATAAGATTTACGAATTACATCATACCCTGATTTTTTCACAAACTATCAATTAAGTTAGTAGCTGTTTACAATAATTATGAATATTTACACTATATATCCGTTATCAATTATTCCCTCCGTCCTGGCTGAATTGTCCTGGGTTGACCGGGTACAATAGCCAAGGAGTGTGAGTGTAAAATAAGTTGAGTGGAATTAATATTTTATTGTTGAGTGTGAAAAAATTACTTTTTTAAGTAATGAGACAAATGAGGTGGGACGGACGAAAAAGGAAAGTGGGACAATTGAGGTGGGACGGAGGGTATAAATTTAGACAATCACTTTATACATCAATGTATGTTAAAACTCTATAGAATGAGACTTTGTATATCGCAGCATATAAAACCGATTTGAACCAAATTTTCACAAGAATAAAATAAATGAAGTCGTATTGTTTGTACAATATCAGAAACAGATGTGAAGTGTTTTCCATTATAGGAATAGTCATATTCTTATTCAGAACCAAACTCACTTGTGAAGGATTCATGAAAACTAAGACGAAAGAGGACGAAACAAGTGACATAACATAGGGCTCATTTGCTCTAAGCATAATAATCATTCAACTCAATATTTGAATCATACAGAATAGTAAAAAGTAAATTATAACATCTATGCACACAGAAATCTAAAATCCAAGAATCAAGCACATCAGAAGAGATGTCAATGGTCCTTGATAGATAAGAAAATTACAGTGGATAACCAATGATAAGTAGTACTTCAATCTCATTGATGAAAATTTACGAAAAAAAAACAAAAACAAAACTTTATTCAAAAATAAAACTGCAACAGATCTCCCACGAATCAAGATAAATGGAATCCGGTAGTAAACTTGCTAACTTTTGAGAAGGCTCTCGATTGCTTCGAAGAAAAGTGGAGCCATTTCAGGGCCTGGAGTTTTAATTGCACATTTGAGGCCAGGAACACCAATGGCTGCTGTGAGCTCAATCAAGAACGGGGTTCCTCGAGGAATCTTGGCCGAGAGATACAACACATCCTGATTTGAGTGCTTGCGCTTGGCAATAAAGAACAAGTTGGATGCAGCCAGCCGGTCTAAGGTTGCTTCGACGCTACTCAGCACAACTGTCGGGAATTCTTTGGAGATTTCATTGGAATCAGGTAAAGATTTCCATGTCTGTGTAATTGGTAAAAAGAGCAATTATCAGTTCTTGCAATACGTTAATGCTGAAGTATCTTGACAAACCGACCCCTGGGTCAGCAAATGTAAAGTCCAAACTACACCATTCTAAGCAAAAATATCAATATATGCAGATTCAGAATACCCTTACCTCAAGAAATGTGGTTCGTTCCATTCTTCCATCTTCTACAAATAACGCAGACAATGAAATTTTATCATTGAAATACCAAACAGGTTGCTGATTATTTTTCACAGCGACCTGCAGAAGTGAACTTGGTGGACCAGGAGATATATTCTGGAATAAAACCATAGGCAGAAGAAAGCTTGCAGATGCCCCAGGTTGCAATTGCGGAACCTGATTGAAACGAGATATCAGTTCATAACAGTATAGCAGCAATCTGACAAAAGTAACGAGTACATAAAATCATTATAATTACCTGGAGAGGTCCACCTGCTGCAAGACCAAATGTGTTTTTGTTGAACTGAATCATAAACCCATCTAGTGCAATCTGAGTGTTGTTCTCAAATAACATGCTGTAGAATATCTGGCCATCTCTTCTTATCATCTGAGCATTTATTTGTAGACCTTGACCAGCAGCTGCAGGTAATACAACTGGCAAGGGGGGTCTGCAATCACAGGTACCCATGAAACAACTCGTCAATCATGTTTTAACAAGAACTCTAAGTATCACTAAACAAAAATACAGTGAACATACCCAGTTGGTGTTATGGGATCGGATGATACAATGGCACTGCTATTATCCATGCCCATCAGGTCGAGTAAGTCCGGCACAGGTGCCGGTGCAGCAACCTGTTGTCTTACAGCAGAGGATGGCACATTACTCGTGGTAGCAGGTGAAGATGCACCAGTAACAGCTCCATGAGCAGGTGACTCAGAATAACCTCCTTCACTTCCATCAGGGTATTCCTCTTCCTCTGTTTTCTGAATGGTTTTCACACGAGTCACAAATGCATCAGGTGGCTTGTGATAGACGGAGGACAATGTCGCAATGTTGGCAAGAAGCTCATCCAGGAGAGAAGGGTCAAGTTGATTAGAGTCATCACTGATAACAGGCTTTTCAGCTAAAACAACATCCTTCGCTGCCTGAAAAGTTTAAAGGAAAAATATTGCTTGAGCTCGCAGAGAAACCTCCCTCTGCTTTTACATTAAAAAAATCTATGCTGTGGCTGTATTTAAAAAAAGAAGCAGACAACACGTAGTAAAGAGCTGTCCTATAAACATACATTGGCTAAAACAATTTCTATGTCAACAAACAAGAAACACAATGTGCAGGTACAGAACAGAGAATATCTTCAACTGCACGACAAGAAATGAAATATTTTTCGGATAATGAACATGGAGTATCTTATCCTTAGAATTCACTGTCCCATCCTCCCAACACAAAACTCATTCCATCAATACCGCAGGTGCACATGTCTACCCAAATCTTAACATTTTTTTTTTCTCCAGGCAATTGGTGTGTATATACCAAAAACAAGAAGCAACATTTCAACAGTAAGGACTTCATTTTCCCACCAAAATAGCATAAGAGAATGAGTCACGAGGTAACAAAGCAGAAGCTAGCAAAGCCAGATCCAAAGAAGAATCAAATGCATACCTCAGGATCAGTTGAGAGAAGTCGCCAATATATGTATGCACGATCTCTAAGATCTGGGTTATCAGTCTCAACAGTTGCATTATTCAAAACAACCTATTAATAAGATTATAGCGTTAGTTGTTTGCCAATAAGCATTTTAAGAAACAAACAACTGTAATGTTTAGTACAAGCGAGAAAACACCATCACTTCTTTGCTCTAGGGCTAAATATATAGTTCAATGTCAAAACTTCTTCTCATACACATACTTGGTCTAAGAGAAACCTCATTAATATGCATACTCAAATAATGACATCAGGATTATCACAGAACTGGGTGGACTCGGCAGAAACTATCACTAGTATTCAAGGTTGAGCACAACATACAGTGAGTTTAAAAAACACACCTGGATCATCTGCTGCGGGCCTTCAGTTGGCTTCTTGAGGAAAAGCTTAACTGTTGCAGTTAGCAGTTGCAACTGGACTTGTGGAGGTTCCTCCGGGAAACTCTCCAAGAAGCTTTCCAAAAGCTCATCCGCATTATCAATTCTCTCAGCATATTCACCAATTATCCAGATCATTGATGCCTGTACAAATAGACATAAGTCAATGAAGCTCTAAAGATACAGAAGCAGTGACAAAAGGTTCTTGTCTTGTGGAGTACCTTTGCCTCTGGCTCATCCAAGGTGTCTAAACTCTCACAAAGTGTAGCAATGATGGACTCATAGCTGAAAGAAAATAAAATTGTTTAAGTTGAAAAGTGCAACAAAGACTCCAATAATAATAATAATAGTTATGGCAGGATATGAAAATATAAAATCAGTGACGTACGTGTTTGGATATCTCCTAAATATATCCTTAATCACAATTATAGCTTCTTGAACAACATAGTTTACTTTGATCTTGATCAACTCAAGCAAAACACTAATACACCGCTCAGCTGCTCTCTCTAACTTGATGGCACATCGTCCAATAGCGCGGACGGCTTTTCTAACAAAATCTACATCGACTTCTGTAGCATACTCTTTGAACTCCAATAGGACCTGAAAGTGTGGATGAAGAGAGAATTGTATCAGAATCAGAAGGACCTCCTGAAGGAAAAGGAGATATAAACCAGGTTGAAAAGCTTAGAGCTCTAATTCTCAATATATTACCACCAATTTCAAGTTTGTGCAATGATAATATACTGCATCCCACTCCGAACGAATTAACTTACTTGATCAATATTTCTGTCCGAAGCAAGCTTTATCATGATTTCTAACTTTTCCATCTTCACATAAATTGGATCATTATACTTGCAAAAGAACACCTACATGGAAAATATAGCAGCAATTGTGAGTTTACCTCCATGATACAATTACTACTTCAGAATAACAGTACAACATAGCACAAGTGAGAAAAAACCAAGTTGATTACCTTGATTTCATGGGCAAGAATAGTGGGCCGCTTTTGAACAATAAGGTTTATGTTCCGTAATGCAACATACTGAATTTCTGGTTCCGCAGAAAGCAATGTCACAAGAGGTGGGGCCATTTTCTTGCAAAGGTTTCTGACTACATCTGTGCTGGTTATTAGTTCCATTTGCAAAAGGATCATCTGCAATTATACGAAACCAAAAATTAAAATTAACATGAAACAAAGATCATGTAATATTATATAAATTAGGAATATCAACAGTAAACAAGATAATATAAGTAAGGGGAAGCAAAAAAACATAAAGACTGGCAAGCTGAAGAAGTTCAATAGTGCAATGAAATATAAATAGCTTCCTTTGAGCAATAAGGTGGGAGGAATCATTGGTCATACTATCAGTAAAAGAGAATACAAAGCCAGATAGGTATAACCTTTACAGCTGAAAGAACAACAGCACAATTCGCATGCTGTAATCGCGGTGTAACTCTCTCTACAATATTTTCAGCTTCACGAGCATCCACTGCTTTATACTTGGAAAGAGCATCCAAAATGAAAACTTGACCCCACCTAAAATCAGTACCATATAAATGCAAAATTAAGCAAGTTGAACAAAGAAGTCTTACAAGAGAAACCAGATGCAACATATAGTCATATAATCTTAAAACAGTAGGTTTTAGCAACAAAATAAAAGCAATTGACTCCATAGCATGATAAAAAGGTTCATAAACTACATTGATAAGTTTGGGAGCCAATAATCTACTAGATTCCACATAATAATGATTAATCTAATCTTGAGATTAATCACAAATTTCAATGACCAGTAGCCGCTTAGACTCGGATCATAGCTGAAATGCAAGAGAAGGATTGAAATTGATACTATCACATTCTTCACTATCTGATAAATAAGGGTATAGTACAAATGCAATATATGCACAACGTTAGATTAACATATATGTATGTGTACCAAGTATTGATAATTTTATGCAAGGGTGACTGACTGTTTGGATGAGTTTATCCTTCTTCAAGTAAATGCAAAAAAGCATATTTAGCTTCATACTCTGTGCATTCATTCAGAGCAGTGAGAAGCTTTGAAAGTGTGTGGCTGGTAATCTCAAAGACAGGTCTGCTACTATGCTCTTGAATCTCTGCAAGTGCAGCAACTGCGTTTGCAACCACCATTGGGTTGTTGTCTGATATTAAATCCTTGAGAGCATCCAGGAAACCTCTATCCTCCACTAACTCAGCATTGATGTCGTAAAGTTTAGCAACACATATGGCTGCTGTCTTCCTCACATATGGATCATCATCCTATTATGAACAACAACAGAAGAAAATGGCAATTTTCTTAGATTACCATAAGTTCTTAGTCATGCTCTCATAGTTAGACATTCTGTTTTCACAGTAAAAAAACGAAAACATGAGTGCTCTTAGTTACAAACATAAGAAAGCTGACAGGAATGTAATTTACCTTGAGACATCGCTGCAAAGGATCACATAGATATTCTGTAATTTTATCAACACGAATGCATCCCATTGTCCTCACAGCTAAAGCACGAATCAGAGGATTTGGGTCCTGAGAATCCTGGATCAACATGTGCACTTGAATGTTTAGCCTTCAATTTAGATACTTCTGAATTTTTTCAAACAAATGTGCAGCTTTTGAAGATTGATAATATCATTTATTGTATGATTTGATGAAAAACTGGTTCTTACAAGCAACTAGCAAATATGTATGAAATATGCTGAAATATCAGTCAGAAATGTGTCCCTGAGACTCCTGATTTTTCTCAGTAATATAATTTTGTATTGGATAAGAAAAGGATCCATGTATCACCATTAGTTATCACCTACACACCCTCAATCATGGACCCATAACTTCAAAATAGAACTCATTAGCACTAATGGGTCAACTTTAGATGATTATGATGAGTGATGAATAAGCAAAGGTATGCAACAAAAGCACACAAAGGTGGAGCATTAACACTGTTCAGGTTGAGAATTCAGCTGAGGAGATGATATTCAATGCAATTTAAGAAACCCTTAGAATCAATTTTCTTCTTAGGTATGAATTTCATATGATTGAGAGACAGAGAGTACATGTAATTGAATATAATGGTTGTTCTATAGCTGGTTGTTTGCTAAAGTATTACATTGATCATGAGCATTTTGCAAGAAATGTAAGTCCTACTGCATATCTGTGACTAGCCCCAGAGAAAAAATGGCTTAGTAAATGAAAATCCTTGAAACAAGAACCTGGAGAAACAAAATCCAATAAAAAAGATTGCAAGCACACTAAAGATTATAGCAAATGAGTCAGATTACATCCTTTAACACCTTCGGCAAAGTTGCAAAGCCTGCACAAGGCCCCAAAGCGCCAGGCAGGGCTCAGATGCCCAGCCATTTTCCATGCTCGGCACCATCCCATCCAGGCAGCCCGAGATGAACTATGGATGGTGCCCAAGTGGCAATTTTTTTTATATTATTTTTATGACCTATTCTTTCTAATTGAATTAAACTAGGGGAATCTTAAATATGTTTAGTTGGTTTCATATTTCAAGAAATTATGTGCTTTAAATTGTGAAAAGTAACATAAAATATAAAAATTAAAAGTGATGATGGCAGCAGCATTGGTGGATTGAAAAACATGGGTTCCTACAGACCCCTAAGGTGCTTGGCCTGCTGCTGCTCAGTGCCAGGTGAGCTCCTGATTGAGCCTAATGATTTCTACAGCATAGGACTTAAAGAAACCAACGTAGCTAATAAAATCCAAAACTTCATCAGTAGAAAACCAAATGGCAGAACATGAGACTCCTAAACAAAAAGATTTGGATTGCCCCAAAGGGTCACATGAAAAGCATAGTACTTCGAAAATAAAGTAACATGAATCTGATGTCAACTTAAAACTCGGAACTGAAATAATTTTCCCTCCATATCCATGACATACAATCAAATGTCCTCGTATATAGACTTAATTTATTGTGGTCCTACTCAACAATAAATGGTATTATTTGCTTAGAAAATTTACCAAGCCCAACTAACAACACTGCCTTGGTTCGTAAAGCCACCAAAATATCATATTAATGTATTATACCAAAATGAATCGGACAGTAAGATTTGTAATTGATGCACAAATGCTTTATTGACATCTAGTCATAGAAGAATGGACGGAAAAAATTGATTTAGTAAATTATAGCTCAAGAGCCTCCCACGGTTTACATTATGCAACTGGCTCTGAAGAAAGCAATATTTTTATTCACTAAACCTGACAGAATATATAGTACCGCGATATTCATGGTTATGATGTTTGATAAACTAGATAGATTGGTGAAAAGCAAAATCTCAACAGCCAGACAAGTAACCAATACTAAAGGAAATTCTTCTCTCTCCCACCCCTACCCCAAGGAAGTGAGAAAAAAGAACATGGGTCAGTAAAATTATACTTTTAGTTTCTTCTACTTCCATTTTACAGTGATTATTTCTGCTCACTCCTACGTCATGATTTCCATGATAATGTGCATAAGCAAACCAATAAAATCTGCCACACCATCTGTCTGATATTGACAGCTCTTGTTTGTTTTCTATATTTAAGAAATTGTCTACATAGAAGCTATCCGCAAGGAAGTAAATAATCCGCATTCAAGTCTCCAAGTAAACACAAGAGCTCACTTTCTAGAAACCACTTTAAACCGCAACAAAAGAACTAATTTTAGGGTTCAAAGCAACAACTAACAAGGTACTGCCTCCTCTTATTTTAGTTTTTTTTTTTGTATCGGCACTGAAGGATGGAAATATCAAAAATAATTTAATGCAACCGAAAATGGAAGGATACAAAAACCAACTATGACAGCTGCCACAATTTTGGGATAAAGAATAAAAATAACATCACTGCTCCTATTGATATTTACCTTCACAAATGTATTTACAGCAAGAATAGCAAGATCGGGCTGACTCTTTGCATAGTTGATGAGATACAAATACACAAGTTTTTTGAGCTCCAAATTTTCTGTTTGCATACAATTCACAACATCTGTAAAGAGCGAGGAAACATCCTTTCCCACCGTCATTGCTGCAATCACCTTCTTAACTGCATCTTTTCTCTTATCCTATATCGAAAGTAGTAAAAATGACAAAAGTAATGTCAGATTTCCATTCATCGGAGCCAAAAACTCGGAGGAAGATTACAAGCATTATTAAATATACAGAAACCTATCACATATTATCGAACACAAGAACGATTTAACAGCTCAATAGCAACACAAATCAACAAAGTACATGACACAATTCACTCAAACAAACCACACATGCTTAGCCACACAGATCAGACACCATGTGGAAAATCCAAATCGATATTAATCAGGAATAAACAGAAAAGCTAGTAGATCTAAGTCTTCCGACATCAAATCCACGAAGATATCTCCGCACTAGCAAATCACGGATCCGTCAACAGGTAGATACCGCAGATCAACGTACAGAGTACTAAATTGAGTAGTATGAAATAAAGAAAATCGACGTCAGGAAATAATTATTCAGCACGAAGCTTCACTTTAAACAAATGATAATCAAACGAAGGATAACCTTGTACTGCGAATTTAGTTCTTCTTTGAGCTCGGGAATTTCACCCTTTTTGGTAGTAGAGAAATACTTGGAGTCGTGGCCGCTCATCTCGATGAGTTAGCCAACCTCTGCTTCCGGTGGTGTAGACAGAAATAGTAATAGTAAGAGAGAGAGATGGCGATGAAAAGCCAACGAAGGAGCAATGGGAATCGGGAATTGAAGAATGCGGGTTGGACTTGACCCGCTGATAATGAACCGAGCGGCGGCCAAGTTGGATCCGATTTTGTTTTTCCGTTTCCTTCTAATTCTCGCTACAATGAAATGATGTGATATATTACTAATTTTATAAAATTAATTACTGCGTTTGATTTTAATAAAACAGAGACACTCAAAATTCATTCAGAAATTCTATCTCAATTTTTCTATTTAAAAATGTTTTTTCAATAGATAAAAACGTTTCGTTAATTAACGGTGAATATTTTTATTCATTTATGTCGCAGGTGCTTAATAAATTAATTCCACTTGTATAGTGACTAAATTGCAATTATAAGCTAAGATTTTCTCAACTCAGTCCTGTTCTGCCCGACATATATATATATATTGAGATTAAGATGCTTCAAAGTTACCTACCAAGAAAGCCGAGCGCGCAACATGGGAAACGGTATTTCGATGAAATCTACTAGAAGTCTAGAACTGAGTGGAAACACCGTGTGATGTTTGTTTTTGTCGAGATTTGAGCATAATTTGATTCTTTCCAATTTCAGGGGATAAAAATCGGCCCTTCAAAAGGATAAAGTTTTCAAAGGTTTTGTTGATGCGTATGTTTTTTTTTTTCTGCATTTTTTGTACAACAGTGAGTTTATCTTCAAGAACCGTGAATATTTGTTGTTTTGATTCCCTGAAGGATGAGCATAAGGCTTCGACTGCAGAAGACCATAGTTCTCATTTCGGAGAGGATCCCGATGATGAAACTCGTGATGGTACGAATACTTTGGTTGAATGGTGGCGTTAAACTCCTCACTTGTTTCCCTAATTTTATCAAAACAAATTATTCGAAGTATGGCGTGTTTGAGTTTCTTGATTTATAAAAGGTGAAGGAAAAAGGAGGGATTTCACTAAACTGGAACTCAAACCCGATCACATGAATCGGCCGTTATGGGCTTGTGCCGATGGCCGAATTTTCCTCGAGACTTTTTCCGCATTATACAAGCAGGCCTATGATTTCCTCATTGCCATTGCTGAACCAGTTTGCAGGTACGGTTTAGTAAAATGTGCTACTGTTTCTTTTTTCTTTTTTTTGGTATTTTTAGAATGTTTTCACTTGGCGGCAGTTGAAAATTAAAGATGTCTCTTTGCTACAATTGTGGTCCTATAATTGGTTGCTCTGGGTCAAATCATCAAATCCCTCTTGACATAGTTCTGATGAATTTTTTGGAATTAACAGTATCTGTGTACATTGGTGGGGGAAACAGCCACTAGTACAGCCTGCCATTTTAGTGAACAAATAATATTAGATGAATTTGTTTTTTTAGACATATGCTTCTTTAGTTGTGTCATGTGCATTCGATATCTATGGAATAGTATTTGATGTGCATGTTGTTCTAACAGGCCAGAGTCGATGCACGAGTACAACTTGACTCCTCATTCTCTATATGCAGCAGTGTCTGTGGGACTTGAGACAGAAACCATTATTTCTGTCTTGAATAAACTATCAAAGACCATGCTTCCTAAAGAAATGATTGACTTCATTCATAATTCTACTGCTAATTATGGGAAAGTGAAGTTGGTCCTCAAGAAGAACAAATACTTTGTGGAGTCTCCATTTCCAGAGGTAAGATTTGTCGATCCTATCTATAATTAGGTTCTGGAAATTATGGGTTGATTTCATACTTAACCAATGCTTATCCTCAGGTGTTAAAGACACTGCTCAAAGATGAAGTTATCGCACGAGCTAGAATTTCCTCTGAGGTCTGTATTTTGTGAGGTTACAACTGTTGCATATGTCTTGGTGCTTTCTTACAAGTTTTTAACTTCTGTTTCTTCAGGGATCACGTGGAGATGATGGGTTTACAATTGGAAAGTCTGCTCGTGAGATAGAAGGTGCCCATGACGAGCTGCTTAATGAAGCTGAGTTGGCAGCTGTAACTGAAGAAAAAGAAACTCATGCTTTTCAAATTGACCCTGCTCAGGTTGGTGCTCGGATGCCTTTTAGACGAAGCTGAGTTTCTGGTCACTTCTAACGTACTCATCCTTTGGTTGCATCTCTGGATGATTTGTCCTTTTTATGTGTCCCATTCATTGCAATTCCAGTACTTATGGTGTGCATTTTGTATGGAGTATATATTGTAGATGTGTGACTGAGAAGATTTGTCTAATGCAATTAGTTTGAGTATTCCCTAGAAGTATTAAATGAAGTTTGTTGACGAGTAATGATATATGTTCGTTGTGCATATTTATCGTGCTTTTTTGGAACCAACAGAGTAGTAGTGCTATTCTTGATGTATGAGGGTAAGACCTGCAGCAGTAATGCAACTACATAGTTTTCCTTGTTCAATTACTGGTTTTCTGACTTTATTATTCAAAACTGACCGGGGAATTTACTCTAATCAGTCATAGAATCTGTTTGCTTCATGCTTTCTTCTTTTGCCTACGTTTTGCTCCATGCTTTCCGTTTTTGTCTAGGATCTGCTGTGGTCAATAAACATATGAAGGAAGGTCACATATCATACCTCTGAAAGATAACTTTGACCACTTTCCGAATGATCATACATCATCAATTGGCTTAATTTTTCCAGGTTGAAAATGTAAAGCAACGATGCTTGCCTAATGCTTTAAATTACCCAATGTTGGAGGAGTATGACTTCAGAAATGATACGGTCAGTAGGTTCAGATTCTTCAAATTTTCACTGTGGCTAAGCAAGGAAATTGGCTTCATAAATGAGTGTTGAACAATATTTCTGCTTATGGTTATCAGTGTTGAAAGTTCCATTGCCGTGGTGGATATTGCAGGTCAATCCTGATCTTGAGGTGGAGTTGAAACCCCATGCGCAACCACGCCCTTATCAAGAAAAGAGTCTCAGCAAGATGTTTGGAAATGGTAATGGCCTTCAGGTCCAGTCTATAGGCACCATTCAATATTTAAAACTTTTTGTCTATATTCTGTGAGATACACAATTATGTATCTGCCAAAACAAGTTTAAACTTAGTAGTTTGTTATATGCGAGGACTTATGTTAGGTAATACTAAGGAAATGTGGCAGTGCTTCTGGAATCTGGAGAATATATGAACTGAGGAAAAGAAGGTTCAGTTCCTGGAGTAACCTATTTTTACATCTGTTCATGATTGTTAGCGTGACTTAGGCAGCTTATATGCTTCTCATACATCGACATGGATCTGATTCCACCTTTTACTTAATTCTCTAATGTTTTGGGGTCGGGTGGGGTGTGTTGATTTGGGAAGAGGGATTGAGCTGAAGGATAGGTGGAGGGAGACATTTTTCCCTTGAACTTTTTTGTTCCATATAATTCACTTGCTGCGTCTTGAACAGTTATATTATCAAACCATTTCACGGATTTTTCTGATTTATTTATGTGCTTTCTCTTCTTGTTTTGGGTATGGATTTCAATTGAGGTTTTTTGTATTGAACTGATGAATGATAAGTCAAAGTCTTTCTGCAGGCAGAGCGCGTTCTGGTATTATTGTGCTACCTTGTGGTGCGGGAAAGTCTTTAGTTGGTGTCTCTGCAGCTTGCAGAATAAGAAAGAGTTGTCTTTGTTTGGCTACAAATGCTGTGTCTGTGGATCAATGGGCTTTTCAGTTCAAGTTGTGGTCAACCATTAAAGAAGAGCAAATATGTCGTTTCACATCTGACAGCAAAGAAAGATTCCGTGGAAATGCTGGGGTGGTGGTGACAACATACAATATGATTGCATTCGGTGGAAAGCGTTCTGAAGAAGCTGAAAAGATAATTGAGGAAATAAGGAACAGAGAGTGGGGACTTCTTCTCATGGATGAGGTAATGTATCATCTGCAAATGTTTTATGACTTTACCCTCATTTTTAGGGGGAATTCACTCTGGATTATGGCATCATGCATGTCCATCTTTCTAAATACCAGGTGCACGTGGTTCCTGCTCAAATGTTCAGGAAGGTCATTGCTCTCACTAAATCTCACTGCAAACTAGGGCTTACTGGTTTGTTTTGCTAAATTAAATGAGTAAATCTTATTTCTATCTTCCATATGTATTTTCCTGTTTTTGTTAAAATTCATGGAAATTATTTGTTGTTACCAATTGATTTGCAGCAACTCTTGTGAGAGAAGATGAAAGGATTACAGACTTGAACTTTCTTATTGGTCCCAAGTTGTATGAGGCAAACTGGTTGGACCTGGTCAAAGGAGGATTTATTGCAAATGTACAATGTGCAGAAGTTTGGTGTCCGATGACAAAAGAGTTCTTTGCCGAGTACTTGAAGAAAGAAAATTCAAAGAAAAAACAGGTAAGAAGTAGCAGATTGCTCTAGTATGTTTTCCTGAGTTTGAGCCAGCTTATAGGATGTTAATTTGTTTCTCCAGGCAACTCATTCTTTTAGTGGAATCTATGTTTTTATGTCATTGGTGCCCTTGTTGCTTGCTTCCCATTTATTTGGAAAAAGAGGTGTTGTGGGTGGCTGGAGTGACATTATGCCTCGTGTCCTACTATGATGGCTCGTTCCTGGAGCTACGTGCTGAATGAACCTTATTTTAGATTTCTGCTAATTATCATTGAGCTCAACATAATTGGCCATCCTTTTCCTAGTTAAATTCCTCAACTCCTCACAGTCACTTGCGATTCCCTTTTATTTTCTTGATGAATCACTAGTTCAACTTGAATTTTAACTAACTGCAAAAGGTTCAAATCCTTAAATTTGGCATGGCTTTATTCTACCTTTCGGATTTTCTAAGATTGACCTCCGAAGCTCTAAGGCAATGAGGCTTCTGCCTAACAATTCTGTATGGTTTTGGCAGATGAGATTTAGTATTGATGGTTTATTGAGTGCATTTATTCAATTCTGTGACATCTCTGACACTTGTTTTATCTTTCTATATTTCAGGCTCTTTATGTGATGAACCCCAATAAGTTCAGGGCGTGTGAGTTCCTTATCCGATTCCATGAACAACAACGAGGTGATAAGATTATAGTTTTTGCAGATAATCTTTTTGCGCTGACAGAGTACGCAATGAAGCTCCGGAAACCTATGATTTATGGTGCCACCAGGTTAGTTTGTAACAACTCCTCCAGTAGACTTTATGTAATTAAGCAGTTTCATAGAGTTTTCTTAACTTTGGTTGCCCATGTAAATTACAGCCATCCTGAAAGAACCAAAATTCTTGAAGCATTCAAAACTAGTCGAGATGTGAACACAATTTTCCTTTCGAAGGTATGCTGACCAACTTATCCTTCCCTAATGTTTATGAGTTTTTTGTATCTGAAATTGTTCTTTACACTGGACAAACATGGGTTTAAGTTTAGTGCAAATGATGACGTTCACATCAACATAAGAGTCATGACTTGTTTTCTTTTGTAAAGGTAAAGTTTTCTACACTTGATCTAATTATTTCAACTATTGCTCATGTAATTCGGACATGTTCCTGGAATCATGTTCATGAATGTCAGTTACTGACAATGTAGATTGTGATATTTGTTTATTTGATCAAAATACGTTTGCACAGGACCTGTTGTATATCTGGGTTATGCCTGATACACTAGGATCCAAAGTTTCTTACGGTGATTCACTATATATCATAGAGAATGTAATTGCTTCTTGTATTTTTTAAAGGTCGGTGATAACTCTATAGATATTCCCGAGGCTAATGTGATAATTCAAATCTCTTCACATGCTGGTTCAAGGCGTCAAGAGGCTCAACGACTTGGGCGTATTCTTAGGGCTAAGGTAGGTTCTTTAGATATATGTGAATTGCTATCAATTTTTTAATCATTCGTACATCACACGACAGAGTGCTCATAATAAGTATCTTTTTAACGTATACCATCATCTTACGATTTCATCCCTTTTTAAATACTCCCTCCGTCCCACCTCAATTGTCCCACTTTCCTTTTTCGTCCGTCCCACCTCAATTGTCCCATTACTTAAAAAGACAACTTTTTCACACTCAATAATAAAATATTAATTCCATTCAACTTACTTTACACTCACACTCCTTGGTTATTGTGCCCAAAGTCACCGGGACAATTCAGCTGGGACGGAGGGAGTATGAGAGAATATTTACTGGCTTTTCCTTAAGAAGATAGAAGATAACTTCCCACTTCAAGCTTCCAGGTTGTGCTTGACTTCTTATTGGGTAGTGTTTCAAGCATGGGGCATTGCTGAAAACATAAGTGCTTGAATCCTCCTTTATTGTTGAAACACTCATAAACGTCAACCTGTTTATATGCTTTCTGGGTGTTGACTTCATTTTATTTATAAACAATTATTGTGAGAAAGCTGCAGTTACTTTTCTTCTCTGTGGTTTTCTTACATTATGTGATGTTACATTGTGAGACCTGCAGCTTTTTCTCGTCTTATCAGTTTTTTATTTAATCCCATTAATTATATTACTATATCTTATCACATAAGGGAGTGTGCTAAGTTGGATTTCCATTTCAGGGGGACAGGTTTAAATCTTATTCAATAAATGTTCTTGGTTGTAGGGGAAACCTCAGGACAGGGTCGCAGGAGGCAAGGAAGAGTACAATGCATTTTTCTACTCTCTTGTATCTACAGACACTCAGGTCACTTGGGCTTATAATTGCAGAATCTGTTGCAGGCTTGCCATTTTGTCATCATTAGGCACTTAAAGTTTCTACCTTTTTTGTTGTAGGAGATGTATTATTCAACTAAAAGACAGCAGTTTTTGATTGATCAAGGATATAGTTTTAAGGTAGCATTTGAACATCCATCTATTCGATTCTGCTTTTCTACGTCACTTTCTGTCAAATTATTGCCTTCTTTCACAACATTGCATTTTTTATTTTTGCAATTTATTTCAGGTGATCACAAGCTTGCCTCCTCCTGATTCAGGTTCAGAATTGAGCTACCATCGTCTTGATGATCAGCTTGCACTTCTTGGAAAGGTGCATCCAAGTTTAAGTAACTTATCATACATTTTGAGATGCTATTTTTTTTTTCTAGACAGGAGACAATAATTTCTAAAATGCTAATACCCTACTTGTTTTGTTCCCTCAAAGGTGCTTAGTGCGGGTGACAATGAAGTTGGCCTGGAGCAACTAGAAGAAGATGCAGATGATATTGCTCTGCAGAAAGCCTGTCGTTCAGCCGGATCTATGAGTGCACTGTCTGGAGCCAATGGAATGTTGTACATGGAGTATAGGTATGCTTCTAGAGTTCGTCCCTTGAATTTCTCTCATTTGTTTCTGTAGGGATGAACATTAAATCTCATTCCTCACCACCTCTATGGGCTGAGCCTGTTCTAGTAAGCCATAATTCTCTCGTATGTCAATATTTCCTCAAAATTGATAAACTTCTGATGAGCAATTAGAAAACCTTGAATCACATTTCTTTACTTTTCTAGTAAGCCACGATTTTCTCTATTGTGAAAGTCTCCTCCTATCTGCCACCTTCATCTGTTCGTTTATTTATTGTAGTACTGGGAAAAAAGGACACGGGCAGATGAAGAGCAAACCTAAGGATCCTACAAAGAGGCACCATTTATTCAAGAAACGGTTTGGCTGATAAGTGTTTGAACTGGCTGGTTCATGAACTTGGAGAATGCACATATCCTCCGCGATGTTGGAAACAAAAACTAAAGAGCCTTATCAGGTTCAGGTATATCATGGGCACTGGGTTGCACTTTCACGCTTCTCTCATGAAAAACCTTAGTTTTCTGTAAGAACCTTCTCTAGCACAGAGTGTACTTGATCCTTCACTCTTTCTGGCCTTATCTCCGGCTTTTGCTTCGAGTACTTTCTGGAACATTTTTCGTTGTTTGTTGAGAAACCTCTTCTGGCAGAGTTCTGGAATTAATGCTTATGCTGTATCTACAAATTTTGAAGGTTTCCGATGAAGTGTGGACGCTTTAGACTTTTTTATTTAATGTTTTCTCCAGTTACATTTTGTCTGTGTAGTTTGTGACTTTTTTATGTTTTGGCTAGTTCACGTTGTAGATACAGTACTTGATGTAAATTGTTACCAACAGCTGTAAATAATAGTCACGGAACACAGATAAACAATTCATGTTGTATATTTTTTTTTTTTTTTTTTGTTGAGAAAGATCGTAACTTAGGGAGTATTAGATAAAGTTAATGTTGAATTTCTATTTTTTTTTTTAGTTTTCCACGTGATGTGTATTAGGTCGTGAGTAGGGGTGGGAATAGGCCGGGCTACCCGACAGGGGCCTACGGCCTAGCCTACCACAGGCCAGGCCAGACTAATTTCGTAAATAGGTCAGGCTTAGGCTAAGTATAAAGCATATTTAGCTAAGCAGGCCCGGGCTCAAGCTCGAAAATAAGCCTACTAAGCCTAACAGGCCGACTCATTAAAATAATCATATATTATATAATTAATTAAATATATTTATTATCTGGACTTAAAAATTTATTTATGATTTATGAATAAAAAATAAGTTAAATAAATTATTGGTTACTAAATAATGTATTTGTCTAAATTATTAAATGTATTTGCTATTAAAATAACATAATATATTTATAATTTAAAAATAAAATATACATTATAAATTTTAAGTACTCCGATAGCTTTATACAGGCTAAAAATGAGGCCTATTTCATTAAAAAGGTCAGGCTTAGGGCTACAAAAAGGCCTATTATAGATAACAGGCCAGACTCAGGCCTCTTCAAATTATAGCAGGCCCAAACCTTCGGGACCAAAGCCCAGCCTAGCTCAGCCTATTCCCACCCCTAGTCGTGAGTAGCGTCTGGCATAATAATGTTTAGAGTATATTTATTTGGAAACTACTTTTATATATAGCATTTCATTATTTTTCCACCTTCAAATATTTGTGATGTTATTTGTGTTTCAAATTTGGTTTGAAATAATTTGGACTGTTTGGTGAATAAAATATTTGATTGGCCGATTTGGGAATATTAAATACTCCCTCCGTCCCACTTCAATTGTCCATCTTTCCTTTTTAGTCCGTCCCATTTAATTGTCCACTTACCTAAAATGGAAAATTAATACACACTCACAAATAAAATACTAATATTCTCTATCTCTACTACATTGGTTATTGTGCCGATTCCCTTGTGGACAATTGATAAGGGACGGAGGGAGTACTAAAATTTGGTTAGTTTGTCCATACGAAATAGCCGGATCATATACTATTTTATAATGATATTTAAATCTTGTATATATTCTCAACTAAAACACAACCAAACAATTTTGCAATCAAGCAACAACCTGAATACATTCAAGCAACTTCATGAACACAATCAAACACGTTAGTACAATTAATATTTTTCACAATATAAAATACTATATATTTTGTTTATCCTATTATAATATATTACTATTAATAATATATAACTTATTTTCCTATTTCAAGTTTTGTCAACTATTTATAAATATTGTTACACATTATATTGAATGATAGCATATATGCTTAAATTAATTGTATTTTTAAAGTCATATTTCTTATGATGTTTAATCTTAAAGCATGATAGTGATAAAATATGAAACTTTTTTGCAATATCAATTATTCATGTCTTTGTCGATCTTAATAGTAACAATAATCATGTACTAAGTCGAAGAAGATCAAATAGATACATGCAAATATAAATATTGATGCGACTGTGGAGTAAATAAATATTTATGTATGAATAATATTTATGACAAAAAAATCAATTTTCATGTTTGATGGATGCATAAATTGTTTGCTTTTACAAAATGAATTCTTTTAAAAATAAGAATGATCGATGTTTCGATTATGATCGTTTAATTATAATTTCAAACTGTCAAACCGACCGAACCAAACCGTTGTAATATAATTTGACCAATTTAGTTAAAAAAATTAATTTGACAGATTAAATTATAAAATTCTCAAACTAACTGCATGTGATGAAAATATTGAAATGGAAGACATGATCAATCATTGGAGGGGACTGCACCAGCATACAAATTTATTGTTATGGTATACGAGAGAATGGAGAGCATGCAGATTTAATTTTGTGTTATAGAGTTAAATTTGATGGGACAGCACAACAACCGTGGTTGATTTAGAGAACAACGTGGAAGAAGAACGAATGATAGTAAGGTGAGAGAGGATTCAATTCAAAAAATTTTAAATTTTGAGTTCGAGTTTCGCTATAAATGATTAAAGTGTTTTGTTTATAT
The DNA here is from genome assembly GCA_026898455.1 of Plectranthus barbatus. Lineage (NCBI taxonomy): Eukaryota > Viridiplantae > Streptophyta > Magnoliopsida > Lamiales > Lamiaceae > Plectranthus > Plectranthus barbatus. The sequence goes on from JAPKLW010000745.1 coordinate 358,335, forward strand.
TGAGAGCTAGTTTATTGTTTCAAAAATAAATTTATATTTTATAAGATAGTCCTCCTCGTAAAAAAGAAAAAATAGATGAAAAATAAAATATGGAAGAATTAATGAAGTTTAGGTGAAAAAAAAATTGAGCCCTACACAAAATTTTGGGATCCATCACTGCCTACGCCCTCGTTTGTGGTCAGGAAATATTCATTATTTATTTATTCCACATTTATAGGGTGTTTACAATGAATGATTTCTAAAATTACAGCTCTTTCTAGAGAAAAGATGAAGGTGATGGAGAGAATCCCTTCTTTTCTTTTGTGTTCATGCCTCATATCTTACCTTGCTACCCTTGCCATCTTTTGATTACAGACTTTGACATCGAACAAAAAAAAGAGGAGAATTGATGGTTGTAGTTCGTTATGATGATTACTTTCACACTTCCAATAATAGTGGAATTCATGATGAACTTCAAACCTGTAGGGGATTTCAGTTCAATCCATCAGCTTGAGGATATGGATGCAGGAGCTCCGATATCGGGCCCTAATCCGAAAAAGGTCGGTACTTCGGTGTTCGGACTTTGTTCACAATCTTTACATTTGCAGTTTTTCAAGGGTTCCCGATGTTTTAGAGAACGTAGTTTGGGAGCTCTTCCACGATTGACTTTATGATCTTTGGAAAATGAGGATTCCTGTGATTGCATCGAGGGATGTAAACCCCTACTTTAAATTATGTACTAGACATGATATAAAAGTTTTAGGAAATAAGAAACTTTGAATAAAACTTAAATACTCAACATATCATTTTTAATAATTTACATAACTAAGCAAAATAGCTTAAAAGCATTTGATCAAAAGGTAACTTTACTAAATATCTTGACAAAAAGAAGAACTTGCATCTCGATATCAAGCCCTCCCACCTTACTCTTCATCCTGTGATAAAATAAGATTTATAGGAATGAACATAAAATCAGTGGGTTCTCGTAAGCAGTTATAATCAATTACCAAATGCGAAATTTGCAAGAAAACACATAACATATGAGCTATAAAGCTCCTTTCATTTGACCCCGAAGGATCCTTATCCATGCTTTGATCCATAAGGATCCATGTCCATGCTTGGATCCATGAGAATCCATATCCATGCTTTAATCCATAAGGATCCATACATTTTCATGCAAATAACACATTAGCAACAATGATTATAACCTTAACAACATGCTTACACATAGAGAAACCCACATCTTTCTTTACTTGTAAAATGAAAGTATCTCTTGCTTAGATTATCTTCAAAGTACCTAGCATGAAAGTAAATAATCCTCCTTTACTCATAAAATAATTAATCTAAGTATAAAGGGTGCTATATAGGTGTGTGAAGTGGAAAAGAATATAAATATAGACAAGCTTTTACCTTAAACTTATGAGTCTAACTGTGTTTTCAACTCCTATTTATAGTTGGAGAATCATAGCTTATAGGTTTCATTAGTCATCATTTTAGGCTTGGTTAATCACTAACATAGCCTTGCTTACTTGCATATGTGGTCTTATGTGTCTTTGCCATCAAGTAGATAGCTTTGCCACCTCTTACATGTAGCCCACCATTAGCTATGCTTAGTCATAAAGGTATTTGCTATTTTAGTAATAGGGAGATTCTAAACACAACCTCATTTTATCTCCTTGCAGCCCCTTTAAAAAAAATTAAAAAAAATATTCCAATTTTATCCTTATAACTTTAATTTAAAAAAATAATAATTAAATATATTATCACTAAATTAAAACCCCCATTATCAAAATTCAAAACCCAAAAAATAAAACCCCATCAATTAAAACCTGTAAATTAAAATATCATTTAAGATTTCATCTTCTTCTGAAAAACTAAAACCTAATTCATCGTCATGTAGTTTTGTGAGACGAAAGACAAGCAAAAAAGGGTAATTCTAATTAACAACATATTTATTTCTTAGCGATTCCAAAAGTTCGTTGCAGAATTTTCTGAGCCCATCCATCTCCACAACCCCTTGCATCATTGATGCATAATCCAATGAAAGAATTGTGGAATTTGTTGCCCCCAACAATTTTTTTCCCTTCTCGGTTCAATTTATTCGGCATGCCTGAGTTTTTTTTTGTTGAAATCATTATCAAGGTCATGTCCTGATTGTTCGTCGGGAGATTAGGTTTAGTTTTTGCAAAGAAGATGAGATTTAAATGATGTTTTGATTTATGGAGTTTTATTTGATGGGAGAATCTTTTGGATTTGATTATAGGGCTTTATTTATTTTAGTTATAATATATTTAAATATCAATTTTTTAATTAAAGTTATAAGGATAAAATTGGAATATCATATTATGATATTTTTAAAGGGACTGTAGAGAGATAAAAGGAGACTGTGTTTAGAATCACCCTTAGTAATATACTATATATAGTAATTTATATCTTAATTGATGATGCACTCTAAATGTCATTCCATATGTGTTCTCATTTGAACCATTCATTTTAAAGTAGCATTTTAATACTAATTTGTGGCTGAAAACTGCACTTATTATGGTTAATATCTTGCTTATATTCTACATTACTAACTTAAAATTAATTAAGATCTTGGGTTACTACATCCCTTCCCCCTTAAATAAATTTCGTCCTCGAAATTTAAATTGACTTACCTGCTCCGGAATGTAAGGATACTTCGTTAAGATATCATCTTCTCGCTCCCACGTGGCCTCTTCTTTTCCACGTTTACTCCATTGCACTAATACTAGAGGAACAACTTTATTTCTCAGTTTATGAAATTTTCTATTAATGATGGCCACTGGAGCTTCCTCATAGGTTAAGTCTCGGTCAATCTCAAGATCCTTATAATTAATGACATGTTTAGGATCTAAAAGATACTTTCGAAGCATTGACACATGGAATACATTATGTATCTTTTCTATATTAGAGGCAAGACTAATCGATACACGACATTTCCTATTTTCTCCAGAATTTCAAACGGTCCAATAAAACATGGCTTCAATTTACCTTTCTTCCTGAATCTTACTATCCCTTTAACTGGAGAAATTTTCAAAAACACCTTTCCACCAACTTCAAAGTGTAGGTCCTTTCTCCGTTTATCTGCATAGGACTTTTGTCGATCTTGAGCTTCTTTGATTTTGTTCCTTATTTTGGTAACCATATTTACTGTTCTCTCAACAATTTCAGGTCCCAAAATTCTCTTTTCACCGACTTCATCCCAATGAGCTGGTGATCTATATCTTCTTCCATATAATGCTTCGTATGGTGCCATGCCTATTGAAGTATGATAACTATTATTGTAAGCAAATTCGACAAGTGGAATGTAGGTTTCCCAATTTCCCCCAAAATCGAGTACACACGCCCTAAGCATGTCTTCCAACGTTCGTATGGTTCTTTCCGATTGACCATCTGTCTGAGGATGATATGATGTACTAAATTTGAGTTTAGTCCCCATTGCAGCTTGAATGCTAAGCCAAAACTTTGAAGTAAATCGGCTATCTCGGTCTGACACTATGGATACGGGAACCCCATGCAATCTTACAATTTATTCAATGTACATACTTGCTAATCGGTCCAAACTGTAGGTCATCTTCATAGGCAGAAAATGCGCTGATTTTGTAAGTCTGTCTACAATAACCCAAATTGCATGATTGTCTTTAATTGACTTTGGTAATACCGAAACAAAATCCATAGTAATATGTTCCCATTTCCACTTGGGAATATCCAAAGGATTTAGCAATCCTGAAGGTCGTTGGTGTTCAGCCTTCACTTGTTGGCATATTAAACACTTCTCCACGAACTCTCCAATTGAGCGTTTCATGTTACGCTACCAATAGGTCTCTTTCAAATCTTTATACATTTTGGTTCCTCCTGGGTGAGCTGTATATGGGGTACAATGAGCTTCTTCTAGAATTTCCCTTCTTATTTCTTCATTCTTTGGAACACAAAGTCTTCCCTCAAATGTAAGAGTTCCGTCATCTCTCATTTTAAATCCTTTGGGGTTCTTGGTCAAGGCTAGTTCCTTCATTTTACTCAAAAACTGGTCTTGTTTTTGTGAATCTTTAATTCTTTCCCTCAATGATGGTTGAATCACAAGTGCCGTCATTGCTGATGTGATACTTGAAGGCTCTAACACTTCCATATTTAATTTTGAAAATTCATAAATTTAAGATTCTTGTTGTGTTAACAAGGCTAATAGTCGACTCCCATGTTTACGACTTAAAGCGTCGGGCACTACATTTGCCTTTCCAGGGTGGTACTTGATGGTGCAATCATAATCCTTCCAACCATCTTCTCTGATGCATATTCAATTCCTTCTGAGTGAAGAAATACTTTAAACTTTTATAGTCAGTGTAAATTTCACACTTTCCACCATAAAGGTAGTGACGCCAGATTTTTAATGCATGTACCACTGCAGCTAACTCAAGGTCATGGGTAGGGTAGTTGTGTTCATGAGGTTTGAGTTGTCTTGAGGCAAAAACAATTACTTTCCCACATTGCATAAGAACACAACCTAGACCTTGTTTAGAGGCATCCATATAAATTACAAATTCTTCTGAACCGTCTGGGACAGTTAGGACTGGGGCAGAAACTAATCTTTGTTTCAATTCTTGAAAATTGTTTTCACACTCTTGAGTCCAAAGAAAAGCTTTATTTTTCTTTGTTAGTTGGGTTAGTGGACTCACAATTTTCGAGAAATCTTGTATAAACCTTTGATAGTATCCTGCCAGCCCTAGGAAACTTCGTACTTCATTTGCATTCTTTGGGGATTGCCACTTCAACACCGTTTCGTCCTTGGATGGATCTACTTCAATTCCGTTGGCCGTAACTACGTGTCCTAAAAAGACTACTCTATCTAACCAAAATTCACATTTGCTAAACTTTGCATACAATTTTTCATGACGAAGGGTGTTTAGCACAACCCGAAGGTGTTCCTCATGTTGGAACTTATTATTGGAATAAACCAAAATGTCATCGATAAAGACAATGACGAACTGATCAAAATAAGGGTGAAAGGTTCTATTCATAAGGTCCATAAAAACTGCAGAAGCATTTGTTACTCTGAATGGCATTAATGTGAACTCATAATGCCCGTAGCGTGTTCGAAAGGCCATTTTTGGAATATCACATTCCTTAACCTTCAATTGATGATCCAGATCTTAAATCAATTTTGGAAAACACGCTCGCCTCTTTTAATTGATCAAACAAGTCTTCAGTACGAGGAAAATGGTATCTATTTTTTATGGTTAACCGATTTAATTCACGGTAATTAATACACATTCTAAGAGTTCCATCTTTTTTCTTCACGAATAATTACGGTGCTCCCCATGGCGAAACACTTGGTCTAATGAAACCCTTATCTAAAAGATCTTGAATTTGTATCTTCAACTCTTGTAGTTCCTTTGGAGCCATCCTATATGGTGCTTTTGATATGGGAGTTGCTCCAGGTACAAGATCGATAGTAAATTTAATTTGCCTATGTGGAGTTATTCCGGGTAGTTCTTCGGGAAACACATCTGGGTACTTGATAAGCTCATTATTTTACTCGTTTATCTATATTATTTTCTACTATTTTATGTAGTTTTATTGAGTTTATATATATATTCTATGCATGAGTCTATATTAGGTGGTATTATGCGCATTTTGGTGTTTTTGCAGGGTTTTAGGCCTAAGTTCACGAGAAATCCGTTCCGGAAGCAGTGACGTGTAAGAGTAGCAGTGAAGAGTTCTTCCATAAGAGGAATTCGAGCTATTGGCACATGGAAATGGATGATGCTTTGAGTTAGCTCTCCAACGCAACTGGAATCGGGTCAATCGGAGTTCAGGAGAGAAAGTTAGGGCCAAAATCGTGAGACCGCGCAGAAGGGGCGAGAAGCTGCGTCGACAGACGCTAATCAGCATCGATCGACGCTGACCAAGAAGCCATGTCGATCGACGTGGATCAGCCACGATCGACGCGAGGCTTTCTGCTGGAGCAGAAATTCGAGGAAAAATAGATTTATTCATATCTTTAGCCCTAGATTTGATAGGATACACATCCACCACTATAAATACCTATGTAAATTTGATTTTTCAGAATGCCCCATAATTCCTTATCATATTTTCGTTCTACAATTTAGTTTTTAGAGTTTGGATACTTGGGAAACACGACCCTTTTATTTTCTTGTAAGTTCTTTATGTTTATGCAATTTAATATGTTTTCTTTTTTATTTCTATCTGCGATGAGTGGCTAGAAACCCTAGCGGGTTCTAGGGGTTGATATTATTATGGATGCATGTTAGGATTAATTAATTAGGTTCATGATTCTTGTGTTTATTTCATAATTCTAGATTAATTCAAGGACCGAGAGGTGACGATTAATTTAGATGTCTAGCTATTGATAGAAGGACCGAGAGGTGAATATTAATAGTGGGATTAGGAATGCATGATACAATCTACACTATCCAAACAGATGTACTAGACTGTAGGAATTGAACTGATTTACTTATCAGATTGACTAATTTGGTGTACTTTGAGACCGAGTGGAGATAGTCACTAGTTAGTAATCTAGGTTATATTTGCCAAACAAGGAAATATAGCATTGTTGCAGTATTCCACCTGTTAAATTAATTGATTCCTACATGTCATCCATAATATGAATTCTTCCCTAGAATCTGTGTTCCTTTAAATTTGCTTCCAAAACTACTTTAATTTTCTGCATTGTTTTCTTTACTTTTATAAAACCCTGATTTTGGATCTCTTAAACAATGAATCTTAGGATCATAGCTAGTATATAGGATAGTTTCCCCACACAATTCCCGTGGATCGATAACCTTAGGGTTTACAAATTCATTTGCCGCTGTTATTATAATTAATCTGTTAGAAATAGCAGTGATCAAATTGGCGCCGTTGCCGGGGAGTTGCTAGATTTTATCTTGTTACTAGTTCGTTCTGGGATTTGCTGGATTGAGTTTTAATTTTTCTGTACGTGTGCGTGTGTGAGTTTTAGAGTCTGTGTCCCGCGTCGATCGACGCCATCTAGCGTCGATCGACGTCGATCATTTTTGTTGCATCGATCGACGGACCCTAGCCTCGATCGATGCCAATCACTCTTTTGTGTCGATCGACGTGAATCCACGTCGATCGACGCTGAACTGATACCTATTTCCTGTGCAGGTGCATGAACACGCGAGCCAAAGGAAAAACACTCGAAGCCTTTGTCCCTGAAATTGAAGCAACCTGCAGGAAAATCAAAAAGAAAGGAAAAGAAAAACAACGAGAGATGGCTGAGAATCCTGAAGCACCTCTGCAAAATATGACTCCCGAGGAGCAGAGGCAATTTGTGAATGAAGTACATCAGCTGAGAGCACAACTACAAGCAGCCCAAGCTACTCAGGCGGAGCAAGCTGCAAGACTGGAAGAGTTGAACGATAGGCAAGTTGTGATCCCGCAAAGGTCCATCTTGAATCGATTTCTTCCACAGCAAGCGGAGGCCGGATTCAGAATTGGCATTGATGCCAACAACTTCGAGCTGCGCACAAGCCTTATTCAGATGGTGCAGCAAAACCAGTTTGGGGGAAGAGCTGTAGAAGGCCCATATACCCACCTCAACCAATTCATTGAGGTGTGTAACACTGTGAAGCAGAACGGAGTAACCCAAGATGTGATCAGGATGAGACTGTTCTCATTCTCACTCAGAGACGAGGCACGGTCTTGGTTTGCTGGACTAGATAAGAGTCAGATCGGGACATGGGTGGAGCTTCGAGCAGAGTTCCTTACCAACTACTTCCCACCGAGCCTGCTGCTGAAGAGGAAAGCTTCCATTACTACTTTCAAGCAGATGTATGATGAGTCACTCTACGAGGCCTGGAAGAGATACAAAGAGCTTCTACGACTCTGTCCTGGACATGGCATCGATCTGGAGATGCAAGTGTGTCATTTTATGAGGGACTGAACCCTCACATGAAGGAGCTGGTTGATGCATCTGCTGGAGGAATACTGATGAAGAAGAGTGGTGCAGAGAGTATGAGGTTGCTGGCTGATATGGCGCTGAATAGCCACCAATGGCCAACTGATAGGCAGCTACCAGTCAAAGCAGTCGAGACAACGCCAGAATTCGATGTGGTCGCTGAGGTGAAAAAGCTCCGGGAGGAGATTGAAAAATTGGGCACATCATAAGTTGCAGCTGTTGCAGAGCCAAGCATGGCCATAGTACCCGTAGAGGCTGACTACATCAACAGGGGTGCAAGCAGTTCGTCTGGAACTGCTGGTACGGAGGTGAACTACGTTGGCGGTGGTTATCACTATAACTACCGAGGCAATTAAGGGTATCAGTACAACCATGGGCGATCTCACCCTGGTTTTTCCTATGCTAACCCTTCTGCTGCAGAACACCCTCCGCCTAGTTTTGATGCAGTTACTGGAGGAGAGATCGTGGAAAGAAAGAAATCCGTGCTAGAGGAGACGCTCGAGAAATTCATCAAGAGCTCGGATAACCGGTTTGGGAAAGTAGAAACTGAGGTGAAGGGAATGGCCAACCACATGCAGCTGATGACGAAACATCTTCAGATGATGGACACACAATTGAGCCAGATCGCCACCACACTCGGCAACCAACACAAGCATGGACAGCTTCTGAGCACAACGGAGGTGAACCCCAAGGCCCAAAAAGACTGCAAAGCCGTTACTTTGAGGTCTGGGACGAGCTACAAGGGTCCCGAGATGGCTGTAGACGATTATGGAGATGAAAAGGAGCAAAAATGCACAGGAGATGAATCCACGTCGATCGACGGAAAGAAAAAAGGCCCGTCGATCGACGCCACACTACGTCGGTCGACGCCGAAGTCTGTTCCAGACACGAAGCAGAAGCAGAAGCTGCCTGAAGAACAGCTCCCTCGTTTGCCTTTCCCACAGCGGTTCGCGAAGCAGAAAGAGGACAAGAAATTTTCCAGATTTGTGGAGAATCTAAAGAAGGTCAGCATCAACATTCCGCTAATCCAAGCACTAAAGGAGATCCCGGGTACATGAAGTACCTCCGAAAATTGATGAGTGGAAAGAAACAATTCGTGGAGAATGAGACGGTGAAGATCCCACGAGCAGTGCAGCCTGCTACTTCAAAAGCAGGTGCCCATCAAGAGAAGCGATCCTGGATGCTTCTCTATTCCGGTTGAGATTGGGGGACACACATTCGAGAGAGTACTATGTGATACTGGGGCCAGTTTCAACCTGATGCCGTACTCCATCTACAAGCATCTCAACATCGGAGAGATGAGGCCCACGACGATCACCCTGGAGATGGCGGACCGGTCTGTGTCCCGCCCAAAAGGTATACTAGAGGATGTGCTCATTCGCGTGGGCCATCTCATTTTTCCTGCAGATTTCGTGGTGCACGAGATGAAGGAGGACGAGAATATGCCCATGATCTTGGGGCGTGAGTTTCTCGACACTAGCGCTGCTCTCATTGACTGTCGAGGCGGCGAGATCACACTCCGAGCGAATGACGAGAGGATCACCTTTATGATCGACAAGAACAAGAAGAAGGCGGAGTGCAATCGAATCTCCACTACTGAAGAAGAGGATGAGTCTGAAGAAGATGAAGCAGCTGCCATTGAGTGGGAGCGAGGAAACGATAGGGTAGCAGTGTCAACTGCGCCACCTTTTTCTGAGCTCACCACCATTATCAAAGACCAGAAAGTCTACATGGTGGATGCCAAAGGTCGGCGAGTCTGGACCCGACCTCCTTGGCAGTGATTTGAGGTATCGTCGAGCTGCGACGTTAAATCAAGCACTTGTTGGGAGGTAACCCAACATTTTCCGTATTTTCTTTTCAATTTTCATTTTTTTATTATTATTTCGAATTTCTGCTTTTATTTCTTTGCTAACAGTTGTTTTGCAGTATTAAAAAAAAATTGGAGATCAGCTCGATGTCGATTGACGCAGCCTGGCGTCGATCGACGCCGAGCAGTCCGGCGTGATACACTTGATCCAAGGAGAGGGATCGACAAGAAGGCTTCAAGTCAATCGACGCGAAGTGCCAACAACCACTATTTCTCGCCGTGCAATGTTCGAAGACTCCGGGGGATAAAAAGTTGATGTCTGAGATCAACTACCAGGTATCGTTCCCTCTTTTGTCTGATTTTCAAACTTATTCCACTCTTCGAGTTGTAAATAAGTTTGGGGGGATGTGGACAAGAGATGGAACATTCTATCTTTTATTTATTCTGTTTTCCGTCTTTAATTTTTGCCTTAAATTTTAAAATTTTATTTTGTGGGGAAAATTTTTGAGTTTTGAAATAACCCGAATGAGATTGTGAGATTAGAATTGATTGAGGATTGAGTTGAATTGATTGTGATTGTGGTTAGATGCCTATGAATGTAGAATACCACATGATAGGATTGATTTGACACTTGTGCTTGCATGCTGATTTGAAATTGACTGCGGAAGAAAATTTTTGAACCATTGTGTGAGAATTTTGAGCCTTTATTTCGTTTGATGTGAGATTCACATGTGTGTTTTTATTTCTCTAGAACTTGCCTATTTTCTGTGTTGAGACTGCATAGTGTGCACAAGTTTAGGAAATGATCTTAGGCCATCTTTGATAGCCCAATTCCCTAAACACTGTCCCTTCACATTGAATTTTCCCTAGTTGGCCACTTTTGAGCCTATACAAAATTTTTCTTTCCTTGTCTATGAGATTAAGAAGAAGTATTGGTTTCGCTCATGTCTTGAGTTGTGGTATGTGGGTGGAATGATTGTGATATGGAGATAAGAAAATATAAATTAGTGGTGAAAAGATGTGTGAAAAAGAAGCTCAAAGAAATAATTAGAATTCTCATAAGCTCTCTGAAAAGAAAAGAATACAAAATTATGCAAAGAGCATAAGAGATTCAAAATGAGCTAGAAAAAAAAAAAGAGGTTGTGTATTTGTTGATATATTTGAGGAGAAGGGTGAATGAACTTAGATGGTGGTTTGGATTGATTGAGGAAGTAAAAACTTGATTGATTTTAGTCACTTGGCCATATTTTCCTACCCCTCACAAAAGCCTACATTACAACCTTATGAAAGTCCTTTTAGATTCTAGACTTGTGTGCACATTCTAGCAGTGGAGATATTAGAAAATTTGCAAGCCTATGGTAGAAATTTCTTCATACATGTTGTTGAGTGCTTTCATCTATTCCTTAAACACTTGAGAGTTAAGCGATACACTTTCTGTGAGTTCTTCCGCTGTTGATGAATTTTCTGTCTCTTTCAAACTGCTTGTGTGTAGTGGATTTTTGATTCTTGACTGTGGTGAATCTTGTGAGGCATTGCATTCTAATCGCATGATCTTTTGATTTCTTTCTTGCCTATTGATTGAGGACAATCAAACGTTCAAGTTTGGGGGGTTTGATAAGCTCATTATTTTACTCGCTTATCTATATTATTTTCTACTATTTTATGTAGTTTTATTGAGTTTATATATATATTCTATGCATGAATCTATATTAGGTGGTATTATGCGCATTTTGGTGTTTTTGCAGGGTTT
>JAPKLW010000746.1:10930-77864 GCA_026898455.1 Plectranthus barbatus
CTGAACGATTGGGAGACAGGCTAAATAGCTGAGTGCTAAGACCTGAATGGTTGTGGGACAGGCTAAATAGCTGGGTGCTAAGTCCTGAATGGTTGTGAAATTGAGCTAATCAGCTGAGTGCTATGACCTGAAGGTATGCGATATGTGAATAACTTCGTCTATGGCAAATTAAATTTTTATGCTAAATGTTCTGAGACCTGGGAAACATTGATGACAGTAAGTTGGCTGGTTCACCTCTTCTATATTGCTAATCGTAACTTGAAAATATTTTAGGTGACGTGGTTATTTTCAATAAAACCCCATGTTCACCTTTGTGAGTGTGTGTGTGTATGTATGTGCATAACTTTTATATATATAACTGTAGTTTTCGGGCATATTCCCACGGGGTACGGAAGTACTCAGCCCCTCGCGATATTTCTAAATTGTGCAGGTTAAGCAGCAGGAATGGAAGTAGCGGGTGTAAGCTGATGAAGAATAAGATATTTCTGAGAAAGTTGCGCAGATCCTGTGACATGTATCTTCATATACATGTCACCATTACGCTACACACACCACTGCACCGCACTCTGAAAATTTGCCTTCCGAATTTTAAAAGATATTGTCTAAGTTACCTTGTAATTGACTCGAAGTATTTTCTATTTTGCTGAATTGTCTTTATTTAAAATCAAGACTTTCTTTTATTGAAATATTTGAATGATTAACGAAAACCTGAAACATCAATGTAATGTGGCTCCATGTTGGAAGGCCAGATGGGGGCGTTACAGAGGTGGTATCAGAGCTTTAGGTTTCAAACTTTTAAAAGAATTTCAAAAGTTTCTGAAAATTTCGAGTCATAAAAGTGTTTTAATTGGGAAAAAATTTGAGAAGTGCTCACTCATGCTTACACCCTACTCCATCCTGCGCTACCTGAGGTATGTCATTGAGTTTCCAAAGTTTAAAAGTTTCTCTACTTGCAATTTAATTTCTATTTGAACGATTGAAACAGTATGGTGTTGAAAATGATTGGAATTTGAAATGAAAATTGAATCTGTTATGAAGTGAAAATGATGGATTGATGGAGTTGAATGGAAATTTGAATGATTGAATGATACGGTGGACATTGTTGCGTTGGAAATAGTTTGAAATTTTTGATTTTTGAGGATGAGAGATTGATGATTGAAAGGTGTTGATATTTTTATGTGAAATCTTTGTGTTTTGGCACCGGTGAGGAGACCTAATTGAATTGCGATTTGATTTTGAAAGTACTGATTTGGATGTTGAATAAATTGCAAGTAGTAAACTTTGATAATATGGCTTTGGATGCACTTGTTGATAATTGAACTGAGTTGATGTGTTGGTGTTGAATTGAGAAGCAATAAGGATGGATTAAAATTTATTTGTATAATTGTGGCCTTAAAAAGGCAGTGAAATTTTGAAATTTTGTTATGTGGTGGTGAAATTGAAAATTTCTGTGGGACTGGAATAATCCAGTAGATGTGTGGTTGTGCAAAATGCACTAAGTTGTTGAGGTGTGTGTGCAGAATGCACCAGGGGCCTGGCATATTAGTCAAGACTCAGGGTGAGTGTGTTTTGGCGTGAGGAATCTTTTAGACCTTCGGCATAGTGGATCGGAGACCATAGAGTTGTTCCGAGACACGGGGTTGCGTGTTGATATTATTTATGACCTTGGAATGCCCATGTGACGTTGTTTTGATGGCAGATGGCATCGCAGGATTATATTGTGAGACGATTTAGGGAGCGTCTTCCTTTTTCCGAGGATAACCTTGCATCAGCCTTGTTGGAGTATCTGAACTTGTGGGAAAGGGTGCGTTATCACGGATTGTCGGAAAAGGAGGCGGTAGAGTTGACTTAAACCTTCTACCGGAGTGATGGACTAGTTGGGCATTATCGCTGACTTGTTGGCACGCTGACAGTTCGAATGGTAGGACGATGGTTATTCCAGACCGGTAGCACCATCAGTCCAGCAGCAGCCGCAGAACATAGCGGGACCCAGCAAGATTAGATCGACCCACGATTCATGACAGGACAGTGCAGAGATGTGGCCCAGACAGACGTCCAACGGACAAAGAGACATGTTTGGAGGTTATGTGACTGTTTACCCCTATGGCTCGAGCCAAGCACCAATCGTGCTGTCCAGTGATACTGAGGGCAGTAGAGGTCAGAGACCAGTGGTATCGGACAGAGGAGAGGAGCCAGCTCAGGCGGGAGAGGATGAGGAGGAGGAGGACCCGTCTGAGGGATCCTATTGATCGGATGATGTTATGGATGTTGTTGTTGTTGTATTTTGACTTCGTTTATGTTCCGAGAGAGACTGATGTTTTATTTCTGTTGAACCTGGTTATTTCCTTGGATTTCGTATTTTCATTGATGTATTGGGATTTATGGGTGTTGGAACCCTGTTCGATGATTTATGATTATGTTATTTGGAACCTCTTTGATTATGGATGATAGGGGTGGAATGTTTAAAAGCTTCGAGCGAGTAATGAATGGGTGTTTAGAGATTTGTTGGCAAGATGGATGTTTTATGGTGAAATTAATACAAATTGTTGAATTAATATTATTTTCCAGAGAAAAGTGATGGAGTTTATTGAACAAAGACAGGGTCGAGGAAGAGGCCGAGGCCGAGGCAGAGGAAGGGGTAGAGGCCAGAGAGGCCGAGGGCGTGGAAGAGCTATTCCACAACCCATATATGAGGAACCTGATTGGGAAGAAGGTCCCATGAACCAAGGATATGAAGATTTTGAAATTTTGTCAGGAGAGGAGAATGTAGCAGGTCAGCAAGGACCAAATCCACCACTCCGGGGAAATGCACCAGAAATCCCATCAGTCATGTGGGTAGAGACATTCAGGAAGCAGCACCCACCAATTTTTGACGGAACGGAAGGACCCACCGCCGCCGAGGATTGGGTCAGAGAACTCGAGAAGATATTCAAACACATGAGGTGCTCGGAGGAAGAAAAGATTAACTGTATGTCCTACCAACTCAAGGGTAAGGCTGATAGGTGGTGGGAGACTTATGTGAAGTCAATTGCACCTGTAGAAAGGGATAACATTAGCTGGGAGAGGTTCAAGGAAGCATTTTTCGAGAAGTATGTCCCTAAGCAGTATCGGAGAGAAAGGGCAATTGAGTTCTTCTTGTTTGAGCAGGGGAAATTGTCAGTGGAGGAATATGATACGAAGTTTGGTGAGCTTCTGCAAATGGCACCACATCTGGTGGATACGCCGCAGAAGATGGCTGAGAAGTTCAGAAATGGGCTGCGCAAGGACATTCGTACGCAATTAGCTACTACGAAGGGATTGAGTTATCAGGAACTATTGAGTCACGCCTTGGACATTGAGGCATCTCAGAATATGAAGGAAATGCCCGAATGGGGAGTGCATGAGGCGCAGGCTTTCAGAACGAATCAGAAGAGAAAATTTGAGGACCCGCCAAGACAATTTGTGCAGGGCCAGGGCAGCCAGAAGCGCCAAGAACAAGGCAATCGGCAGAACTTTCCGAGGCAAAATTTCAATCCAACTTATTCGGAAGGCTATCAAAGGAATGTCGGTCCACTAGTGTGCGATAATTGCGGAAAGAGGCATGGCGGAGAATGTCTTAAAAATAATCGGAAGTGCTATAAGTGTGGGGGAAAGGGTCATTTCGCTAATCAATGTCCTTCGACTCCACAACATCAGAATGTACAGAGGCTAGTGAACCAACATCTGAGGGCGATGAGAGGAAATTGCCAACCGTGGAGAGGTAATGCTGGAAACCGAGGAGGTGGAAGGCAAGGCAATCAGGCCCCACCTCGGAATCAAGATGGGAATCAACAGGGCGGTAATGAGCAGCCAAGGAGAGCCCGAGCCTTTGCTCTGGATGGGAACCAAGACGATGGTAACTTAGCAGGTATGGAATGCTTTAATAATATACCTGTTACAGTATTATTTGATACAGGAGCATCACATACTTTCATTTCATTTGCATGTGTCAAGGCATTAGGACTTAAAGTAGAGAAGAGCAGTCAGGATTTGAGCGTAGCAATACCTTAGAAGAAATAACTATTTTTACTTTAGTGTGCCGAGACTTGAGAATCAAGATGAACGAGAACGAAATTTATGTAGCGGAGTTGAATGTCTTGGATATTCACGACGTAGACGTAATCCTAGGAATGGATTGACTGTCAGAGAACAAGGCGACGATCTTGTGTCACGAAAGAGGAGTGATCATTCCTCAGCAAGGGAATGAGAAGGCATTCGTTCATGGATTTAAGAAGAGATAAAGGGTACCTGTAATCTTTGCAATTCAGGCAACGAAGTTGTTGCGAAAGATTGGGAACCAAGCCTTCTTAGTATATTTGGAAGGAGAAGAGAAACTGGAGTTAACAATACAGGATGTACCAATCGTGAGGGAAATTGAGAACGTATTTCCAAAGGAGCTACCGGGGTTGCTGCCAGACAGGCAGGTTTAGTTCCCTATTGATCTAGAACCAGAGGCGGCACCAATTTCCAAAGCGCCGTACCTTATGGCCCCGAAAGGATTGCAGGAGCTAAAGGTCCGACTACAAGAATTGTTGGATATGAGTTACATCAGACCAAGTGTGTCACCATGGGGTGCACCGATTCTGTTCGTGGAGAAGAATGATGGGTCGATGTGGATGTGCATTGACTGTAGAAAGCTGAATAAGTTAACGTTGGAGAATAGATACCCATTGCCGAGAATCGGTGATCTTTTCGATCAGCCCAAGGGAGCGAAGGTATTTTCTAAAATTGATATTCGATCGGGTTACCATCAGTTGAAGATTCGGAAGGAGGACATTCCGACGGCAGCGTTCAGAACTAGATACAGTCACTACGAGTTGTAGTAATGCCGTTTGGACTTACTAATGTTCCGGCAGTGTTCATGGACTTGGTGAACTGACTATTTCACCCGTATTTGGATAATTTTGTGTTGGTATTCATAGACGATATTTTGATATACTTGAAGAGTGAAGCTGAGCATGAACAGCATCTGAGGACAATATTACAGACTCTGAGAGATGAGAGGTTGTGTACCAAATTCAATAAGTGTGAATTCTGGCTGAGAGAAGTGACATACTTGGGACACGTTGGGTCGGCAGATCGAATTAAGGTAGATTTAGCAAATTTAATCAATGATGGACTGGAAATCATCAACTACGCCGAACAAAATTCATGGTTTCCCGGGTCTAGCAGGCTATTAGCAGTGCCAGAATCGGATAAGAACTTTGAGGTTTATACTGATGCATCCGAAAATGGATTGGGATGTGTGTTGATGCAGGATGACAAGGTAATAGCTTATGCATCAAGGCAGTTGAGGCCACACAAATTAAATTATCCCACCCACGATCTAGAATTGGTAGCAGTGATTCATGCATTGAAGATCTGGAGATATTATCTGTATGGAGTGAAAAGTGCCATATTCACGGACCCTAAGAGTTTGAAGTATTCTTCGAACAGAAGAATCTAAATATGAGGCAGAGAAGATGGTTAGATCTCTTGGATGACTACGACTTAACCATAAATTATCACTCAGGCAAGGCTAATTCCGTAGCAGATGCCTTGAATAAGAAAGGGGAGGCACAACTAGGTTGTATGCTCACAAGAGAGAGAGCAGTCTGATCAAAGAAATGAGAAGTTGAGCTTAGAAGTAATAGCACCTTCTGATAGAAAGAGATGCGAATTGACAGACATGTCAGTAGTGCCAAATCTGAGAGAACAATTCGAACTCTCAAGGATATGCTGAAAGCAGTTGTTTTGGATCGAGGAAACAGTTAGGAGCCGATTTTGCCGTTAATTGAATTTGCCTATAATAGCAGCTACCAGGCAACAATCGGGATGGCTCCTTATGAAGCTCTGTATGGAAGGAAATGTCGTTCGCCTCTATACTAGGTTGAGGTAGGAGAGAGGAAGGTTATCGGACCGAACGCTATTGGTAAAATGATTGAGATAGTCCGGCAAATCAGTGAGAGAATTGGAGAAGCGCAGAGTAGGCAGAAATCCGATGCCAACTCTAGGAGGGCAGAGTTGAGTTTGAAGTTGGGGATAAGATATTCCTCAAAGTATCATCCTCCAGGGGAATAGTGCGCTTCGGAGTGAAAGGGAAACTGAAACCGCGCTATGTGGGACCGTATGAAATATTAGAGCGCGTTGGGTCAGTAGCGTACCGATTGGCATTACCCCTAAGTATGGGTAATATCCATAATGTGTTTCATGTGTCGCAACTGAGAAAGTATGTGTATGACACGAAACACGTGATTAGTCATGAGGAGGCAATTCTAAATCCGAGCTTGCAATACGAGGAAAGGCCTGAGGCCATTGTAGATCGAAAGATTCAAGAGCTTCGGAATAAGTCGATTCCGTTTGTTAAAGTGTTATGGAGCCATCATGGGCATGAGGAAGCGACATGGGAGCTCGAAGACAAGATGAAGGAGAAATATCCTGAGTTGTTTGAAGCTAGGTAAATTTCGGGACGAAATTTTTATAAGGGTGAGGGGATGTAATACCCCGTATTAATTTTCCCTCTTGTCTAAAAATATTGGATGAAATATTCTTGAGTAATCCCAATTGAGAATTTATGGGAAGTAAATTATTGAATTTTGGGGAGTAATTATTTGAATATTGAAGAATTTTTGAAAGAAATTATGGAGATGATGTTGTATTGGGAAGAGAAATTTGGAGGCTTTTTCATGTATTTTTGGAAGTATTTGGTGCTGGGAATTTGGTGTGGAATATATGTATGTGTGTATGTATAAGAAGAGAGAGGGGGAGTCATAAGGTGCATTTTATGTTGTGTTATAGTTAATTAAATACACAATTACATACATAAGTTAATAGAATATATACATGTAGGGTGAGGTAGCATATATACCATATTGTATAGGAAATTATATCATTTTTCCCAGCCCCTTATTGAAATTGTCGAAGAGAGAGAGAAAAGAGAACCCAGAAATCAGCCTCGCCACCCCTCCTTCCCGGCGCAATTCCGGCCGTCTCCGGCCACCACTCGAAAAACCGCCACCACCCTCGGATAGCTCTTGCTTCAGGCTTCATTTTGAGCTAAGGTAGAGCTCGCGAGACGGAGAATTGGCGGAGTTCTCGCTGTTGGAAGGTGAGGTGTTCTCCACACCCCCAGAATTTCCAGATTTGAGAAGAACTCAATTTTAAGTTGTTTTCGTGAGTTAATATGTTAATATTCTTGTTCCTCGTGTGCAAGGAAGCATTTTGAGACTGAAAGCTCAGAGATTAGTCATCGGAAATCGCTCCTCCGCCGCCAAACACCACCATTTTCCGGTGAGAATTCTCCACTTTGTAGATTCGCGTTTGATTCTTGAATTGAGTGTGGAATCGAGTTCTAGAGCATCTTAGGAATGTTTTGGTGTGATTGCATGTTGGTTTGGGTGGATAGATCGCCGGAAAAGTGAGGTTTCAGGGGCTAGAATTGCGAAGAAGACGACTCGTCCCGAACGGGACGAAGCCATCCCGCTCGGGACGGCTCTCGCGATTTTCGCGCAGGCAACAGACCCATCCCGAACAGGATGGGTAGATTCCGAACGGAATTGGCCTCGGGGTTTGACAATTTTGAATGTTGTTCGTCCCGCTCGGGACGAACACATTCCGTTCGGGATGGATCTCGACCCTAGGGTATAAAATGATGTTTTTAAGCTATTTCTCAACCAAAATTTAATGTGTTTAACCCCATTGATTATATATCGAATCGGGATACATATTTATCATGGAAATTGAGTTGAAAGCGTTAAATGTTGAGATTTTGAATTCGGGGTTGAGAATTGAGCGTGATTTGGAGTTAAAAGAATAGAAGATGGAATGAATGATCATGAGACAATGTTTGGGTTGAGTTAGCTATAGTTTATGAATAATGGTCCTAGAATATTATTTTAAAAGGATGAATCTTGACTGATTGTAGGAATTTAGAGCGAGGATCGTTGAGCTCAAGAAGCACCTGTTCGTAAGCCAAACACCAGGTGGGGATTATTTCGTTATAAAAGTAAAATGCCTTTATGAGCATCACGCTCAGTTTTCTTAAAATGTGCATGAGATTAAGTTACTTAAACTGAATGCTATGCATGAAATGATTTGTACTCTCATATCGATCCCTGTAGAATTCTAACAAAAGAATGCTAATTGGTGAGATGAGAATCAGACATATATCTATAATCCCTGAGCTAGCCTCATTAAATATGTTATCAAGTTAACAACCTTATATGGTTGAAAGATCAGGCTAAATAGTTGAGTGCTAAGTCCTGAATGATTGTGAGACAGGCTAAATAGCTGAGTGCTAAGTCCTAAATGGTTGTAAGACAGGCTAAATAGCTGAGTGCTAAGACCTGAACGATTGGGAGACAGGCTAAATAGCTGAGTGCTAAGACCTGAACGATTGGGAGACAGGCTAAATAGCTGAGTGCTAAGACCTGAATGGTTGTGGGACAGGCTAAATAGCTGGGTGCTAAGTCCTGAATGGTTGTGAAATTGAGCTAATCAGCTGAGTGCTATGACCTGAAGGTATGCGATATGTGAATAACTTCGTCTATGGCAAATTAAATTTTTATGCTAAATGTTCTGAGACCTGGGAAACATTGATGACAGTAAGTTGGCTGGTTCACCTCTTCTATATTGCTAATCGTAACTTGAAAATATTTTAGGTGACGTGGTTATTTTCAATAAAACCCCATGTTCACCTTTGTGAGTGTGTGTGTATGTATGTGCATAACTTTTATATATATAACTGTAGTTTTCGGGCATATTCCCACGGGGTACGGAAGTACTCAGCCCCTCGCGATATTTCTAAATTGTGCAGGTTAAGCAGCAGGAATGGAAGTAGCGGGTGTAAGCTGATGAAGAATAAGATATTTCTGAGAAAGTTGCGCAGATCCTGTGACATGTATCTTCATATACATGTCACCATTACGCTACACACACCACTGCACCGCACTCTGAAAATTTGCCTTCCGATTTTAAAAGATATTGTCTAAGTTACCTTGTAATTGACTCGAAGTATTTTCTATTTTGCTGAATTGTCTTTATTTAAAATCAAGACTTTCTTTTATTGAAATATTTGAATGATTAACGAAAACCTGAAACATCAATGTAATGTGGCTCCATGTTGGAAGGCCAGATGGGGGCGTTACAGAATTCAATGAAATGATATGTTCCTTTATTGCAAATGATGTCTCACCATTTTTATTGTGAGACAAATTTAATGAAATGATGTGTTTCTTTATTGCAAATGATGTATTTCTTTGTTGCAAATAATGTAATTTTTAAAAATAAAATGATGTATTTAACTTATTGAAATGATGTATTAAGGTCCGTCTCACAATAAAAAAAAATAGTAAGACCATCTCTCATGAGACCAACTCAAACATAAATTTATATATTTATTGATATGGAGTAATCCTAATAGTAAAAACTCATTTGTAGTAATGATAGAGAATAAAATTTGTTCACAAAGGTGGCATCATGTAGGAGTCGACCACCCCATGATGGTCCGCTTTGTTAATTATTATTATTGTTTTTTTTTAAATATAAATTTAAATAAATATTTAATTTCTATATTTATGAAGATTATTTAAACTTGAGCTTAATAGTTATTTTAATCTAGTGGGTGAAATTGGGTTGTCATTTTATGTGATTAATGGAATGTAAATTCATTTTTATGACTTTTTTGTAAAATTATCAGGGTCGGCCCTCAAAATGTAGGGGTTCGTGGACGGAAATAAAACGTGAATTTTAGATTTTTTGTACGAACATGCGTAAGTTATATATTTCAATTTTTATATAAAATGAGAATATCTTATATTATTAATTTTTTTATTTTATATATTATTATAGTTTTTAGTTATATAATGTGTTAAATATATTTAGATCAATTATTTTAAAATATATATCTGGGGCCCTAAGTACTTATTGCATCTCATTTCTATAATTTAGATAAGCATATTTCAATTTTGAGACCTAAATTCATACTTATCTATAATATTGAAGATATAATAGAATCATTCTTATCTAAATTGTTAAATCTTTATGATTTTTAAATATAAATATATTTTTTGTAAATAAATCTTAATTTGTCCTTGTATGTTTAATAAAAATTTATCATCTTTATTAATTGAATCAAATGTATGTGTAATTGATTATGATTTTATTCATTAAATAATTGAAATAAATAAATATATATACACATATATAATGGAATATAATTTTTTCGGACCCCTAAAATTCGGGGGCCTTAGGCCGAAGCTCCTCAGATCCACCTTCAGGGCCGGCTCTGAAAATTACTACCATTAATTATTGAATTTATTTGAAGTTTTTTGTAACACCCCAACTGACCTTCTCAACTTTGGGGCGAGCTACAGTCGTGATCGATGGTTTTCAATCATTTTAGTAATTTAAATCAGCGGAAGACTTTCAACAATCGATAAGATAATTTAAAAACTTTATTCAAACATTCAAACGATGCAACATCATTTGTGATACAACAAAAGAAAGGAGTTAAACATTTGGTTTCTCAAAACATGGGAAGGAATAGTATCAGAGAGTGGTGCAGCAGAGTGTAGCGTAGTGGAGATATGCATATGAAGATGCATATATCAGGATCTATTCAAAATCTTTACAAAAATTCTGTTTCGTCTTTTACACACCCGCTCCTCCATCCTCGCTGATTAACTTGCGTATTTTATAAACAATACGAGGGGCTGAGTACTAATGTACCCCGTGGTAACATGTCTGAAAACATAAAGTTTAAATATGAATGCTATGCAACTCACACAGATAAACACAAGATTTTATTGAAAAGAACCGTGTTATCTAAATCATTTTAGTTTGTCGGCTACCTAGCATGTTATTATATTTGTTTACCGTTTTGTAAATAGAAGCTAACCCACTTCCAAGGTACGATAAACAACTGGGAATGGACGAGCCACTCAACCCACTGTCATCAATTAGTGCACTAGCCTCAGAATATTACCTTGAGACCCGATCGATTTACAAACACGACTTTATACCTTAATAAGACAATGCTCATAAAGCTACCTACTTTATGACATAACATGTAAAGCAACCTACTTTACGATTAATGAGTCTTAGCACAGTACAATCCTGGTTCTGTATTCATTAATTCATTCTCTCTGAAGATACCAATCAACAGAGGATACAAATGTAATAGCACAAAACATTTTTAGCATAGCAATCGATTTAAAATAAAATATTTTCACACTCATTTTGAAAGCTGAGCATGAAGCTCGAAAATATTTATTTTTACTGAAAATAGTTCCCACCTGTGTTATGCTTACTAAAATAAAGATGATCTTGTTATACGTGCAGTTGAGCTATGTCCCCTTTATCTTTTAACTCCCCTTCAAATAATAATCACACAACATGCAATCAATTAGGATGGATAGTCTAAGTATTTCTATCAGTCCAAGCTGATACTACTTGACGAAATCAGGGCCTATGACTAACATCTAACTGACACCTTCCAAACAATTGACATGCTTTCACTTCACATGTTTCAACTTTCAAACCCAGATCAATACGATTAATCCATTCATGATTAACTAATCAACTCAAATCAATTCATGTTTATAACTCGAATACCTAGACATGCTTTAAACTTTACTTTAATCGAATTAATCAAATCCTGACATTTCGATTTTATAAACCATCACTTATTCATGCTCATAACATGCTTTACTAATCATGTATTAAGCTTAAACATAGAAAACAACTCGAATCGGATCAAGATCGGATAAAGAAAATGAAAATCTCTCCCTTTAAGCTGTTGTGTAGACCGACATGCATGTGTGTCGATCGACGCAGCTTGCCGTCGATCGACATGCATTTCGGTCGACGCACGTAACACGCTCAACACACGGCTTGCTCGACAGACTCGACGTCAGTCGACACGGGTTCACGTTGACCGACACATGCGTGTCGACCAACGGGACTCCACTTCGATTGATGCATGCATGTCGATCGACACAGGTTGTGTCAGTCGACATGCGCCGTCTTCCCCGACGCATTCGACTGCTGCGACTGTAAATGCGTTTCTCTCACATTTCAGACATTTTCAACACCAACAAAACATCCTACCATGCTCCTAGACTAACATAGAACATGCGGACATGCTTATATACGTTTAAAACACGCAAAACTCGCCGGAAAAATATGGGGATTGGAACTCTCACCGGAAAGTTTTTAGCGGCGGTACAGGGGTTTTTCGGCGTCCAAACGGCAAACTCTTCACTTCCACGAGTTCCCTACGACACGAGGAACACGAATATATAAGCTACACATCAATATGATCTCGTTTCATACGAGTTTCAACCCGACATCGAAAATTTATCGAAAACCGACGGGTGACCTTCACGAGCTTATATCTTCCTCGATACTAGATGAAAACGAGCGCTTCTTAGCTCTGTGTACTCCCTGAAGAACAAGCTACAAGATGGTGGTGGTGGTCTAGGCGGGGCGTACGGTGATGACCAGAGATGGGTGGTGAAGATGGCCAGCGATGGAAAGCGTACGGTGGTGCGTGTGTGTTTAAAGATAAATGGGAAAATTGTATTGAAATGATTTTCCTTACAACTTTAGTTTTGTTAATTCATTATCCAACAAATCCCACCGCCTCAGTTATTGATCCACCGCTCACAATCCAATCAAAAATAATTCACCTCCCATGTTACGTGTAAGTTTTTCATTGTAAAGAATTTCCCCTCCATTTCAACTCTTGTATAATTCCTTCGTTAACTTGTCTTCTCAGGTTTACTATTTGAATTATATTCTCTCGATTAAACATGCAATTATACGTAAATGTTCCATTTAATGAACTCGTCTCGTTCGTATATATTTCCAAATTTTTGGTGATATAAATATCGTTCAATTTCCCAAAATTCAATAATTAATTAAACACCACTCGAGTCTCAGAAAATTATACATATGGTTTCGTATCCTTCCATATTTTAATTCTAAGCATTCCTCAACTCGGTTTAAGAAATGAACCTTCCGAGAGTGCAAGTTGTGAATTTAAATGCGGATATTATTATACTAAATAATAATTAGCTGCACTCGCTTTTCTTTTAAAAATTGTGACTACACGATCACTTAAGTTTTCTCGAAACGAACTCAATGGTATATTATAAGTGATAACTTGACCCTCGTGTCTCAACGGGTGTCTATCCTCATTTCAAAAGCAAATAATAAATAATAGATCTATTTGCTCATCGCAGGGACTTTAAGAGTGTGTGGTTAGGATGACTATAGCTCCGTTTTGCCTTTAGTTCGAAACTCTCCTAATTCGAGGTGGTGATCAGAATCAATTGACGATTGACTCATTCATCGTAATATCGAGTACGTTGTTGGGCCATCGATCTTGAGCCGCACGTAAGCTCTGGCATATGGGCTTTGATCACCTAGATCAAATTATATATTTGACTATGGGCGCGTGGCACTACATAGAGACTCGCGGGGTTGACTGCCCCTTTTAAAATATATTTTTAAAAATA
The DNA here is from genome assembly GCA_026898455.1 of Plectranthus barbatus. Taxonomy (NCBI): domain Eukaryota; kingdom Viridiplantae; phylum Streptophyta; class Magnoliopsida; order Lamiales; family Lamiaceae; genus Plectranthus; species Plectranthus barbatus. The sequence goes on from JAPKLW010000746.1 coordinate 24,448, forward strand.
AATTATATTAAAATATAACACATGAGCCTATGAGATGCATTCGAGCTCCTCGGATCTTCAAGTTTGCATCCGCTCCTGGATTTGCCCCACAACATATATTATAATGATTTACACAATTTAAAAATTCATATTATTTATCTACAAATAAATATTAAATTTAAAATTATTTTAATATAAATAATTAAAATTCCCACGCGATTACTAGTTACATTTTATTAGAGTTACACGAATTGTCTTCATATTAATTGCATTATTCTCAAATAATTTGTAAAATTATTATCCAAGTTAATACTCCTACTAGAATGTAATTTTTCGCATATTCTATGATTTTAGTTTATTTTTTATTCAGCTCGAATATTTTGAATTAGTATGAACTGAATTGTTGTATTTCCTATACCAAGGGTTTTAAAATTATATTTCAACAACATAATTAGTAATTGTACTCTCAAAAACTGTAAAATAATACTCCCTCCGTCCCATTAGATTAGTCCAGTTTGGCTTCGGCACAGAAACTAATGTTTGTGAGTGTAGTGGAATTAATATTTTATTGATGTGAGGAGATTTTTTTCCATTTTAGGAAAATGGACTAATCTGGTGGGACAGACGAAAATGGAAATATGGACTAATCTGGCGGGACGAGGGAGTAGTATTTATTATAATTATAATTTTTTTATATCACTGTACATTGGTGGCGAATATGATTGAATTTGAGCCTCCATTATTTGTTATCAATCTCTTTTTTACTTTATATATATGGTATGCTTGAAAATGCATTGTACTTTATACTTAGAATCACTATATTTATTTTTTAATAACTAATAATTTCAATTTATGAATTCAAGATTATTATTATTATTATTTGAAATATATGTGAATTTCCAAGTCTGCCCATCCCCTCAACTGTCTCCGTGTTCAACTCCCGGGTCGGCAGACGCAGGAGAGATGCAATTCAAATTCAAAACAATAATATTTGGATTTGGGAGAAAAATACAACACGTTGTATTCAGAGAAAAATGGTGTTTGCTTTCAACTTCGATCATCCAAATCCCTTTGCGGCTACTTAGGTCTGAGAATCCGCCATTATCTTCCAAGATCCTCTATTTGAAGACTAGTTGTTGGTTCCTCACGTCCTCCTCGAGGGCATTTTCTTGGTGAATTATTGGTTGATTTTGAATTTTAAAGGATCATTATTTAATGGTGATGAAGAACGTTGATCGTCGAATGGGTTTGCTCGTGATGTAATATGGCGCTTTTGTTGGCTGTCATCAATACCAAACATGTCGCTTTACATTGGTCGCGAGGCTTCAAAGGCAAGAATTTTCATTTGCGATTTTATTTTTTAATTTTTCTTCCTCGGCTGTAATTATTGGGATTGATTGTATGGAGGTGTTGTTAATTTGTTCCTTTTTTTTATTTTGTCTTTTTTTTGTGGGATATGAAGTTATGGAAGAGAATTTGTAACGAGGCCTCGACAGAAATCGTTCTTCTTGAGGAAAACTGGAAGAATATTTTAGGGGGTCTCATTTTTCAGGTTTGTTCTTACATATTCCTTATGCTTTATGATTGGATCAATTCATGTTTCTTGACTGTAACGACTAAAGCAACTGCGATAGTGCCTGAGCAGTTTTTTTTTTTTTTAAAGTTGAAATTATGAGAAGTATGACTTGCTCATAGTCAACTTTGAGATCAACGATCTAATTTTTCTTGACTTTGTTGGTTTTCTAAGTTTCCAACCGGTTTAAATGAATTTTGGAATGGCTTGCCATCTTGCTTAGTTAAGTTGTCATCCTCTCTTTGGCTAAGAGAGAATGTAGCACGCATGTGGTGTTTAAATGGAGTAATAGTTTGGAAATTATGATGAAGTACGGTAACTTCCATTGAATAGATTATTTTGGTGATTAAGTATCAAATTTTGGATTTTCAGCTGCATGCAAGCATAAACATGGATGTTCAGTTCATTGAAGCTGTTTTATTGCCGTTGTCTTGTGTCTGACAAAAAAATGAAGTGTTGGAATTGGTTTGCAAGAATCATATTAGTTCTATGACATGAAGAGTTGTGTGGGATAAGTTCATGCGATAGAATAGACGGATGGTTGATAACAAGGTCATTGTGTCTACTAATAATCCTGCAATCTTTACGGACATTGTTACGGATATTAACAGTTTTTTTGTCATTGTCTACATTGGCATAAACTTGCCAGCCATAATAGGAAACTAGTATTAGTTTTAACTTATCTTTTGAACAGCTATATGTCGTTTTTGTGCCATTTATGAATTGAGAAGTCGGTTGATGGAAGTTGTTATGGTTAATTTACTTCAAAGTGGAGACATGAACATTTGTGGATCGTTTATAGTATTTGATTTCTGATGTTGATCCTTGTAAGTGGCATTACTGGAAATTGTGACTCCTTAAAGTGAAACGAGCTTCATGCCTTAATATAAGATTTGCTCTCTCTTGGACAACGATAAACCTCACTACTTTTTCTGAATTTATGCCTAAGAGCTTGTTATTTTTCTTTATTCTCTAGAATGGTATCAACACAGAAACTATCAAGTTTATTTGTTAAAGGTGTTTTCGATTATTTGGCCTAAAGTATATTACATTATATGAATCAAATCTCATTTGAGCATGTTATAGTTTTGTATGTAAAATGACAGCTCTCTTAATACCATTTACCAGTACATCCATGGACTAGCCGCTAGAGGAGTTCATTATTTACATCGGCCTGGACCGACCCTTCAGGATGCAGGCTACTTTCTTCTTCCGGTACGTGTGAACAACACATATATATATTTTTTTGTTAATGTTACAGTTAACATACCTACTGATTTCTGGCTTATGCTATAAATCCCTCCAACTGTAGGAGCTTGGGCGAGACAAAGCTTACATCAGTGAGACTGTATTTTCATTCGTTTTTCTGTCTTTCATCTTCGTGAGTTTTTCCACGATCTGTTAACTTGCTTGTTAAAACATCATTTTTAGTGGTCACGTATGATCCTACTAGTATTTGCAATGCTGCATGCAGTGGACATTCCATCCTTTCTTCTTGAAGAGCAAGAAAATCTACACGGTCCTGATCTGGTCCAGGGTATTGGCATTCTTAGTCGTAAGTGCAATCTTCGTTGTCCGTATGATTCATAATGAAAAATCGTGTACTCGAATGTATGCATAAAACAATCATTCCAAGAAACTGGTTTTGGAATCATAAGTCTGCTGGCATGCCTTCTGGAAATACCATGAACACAATATAATGTATTTTTCCTTTTCGTGTTCCTAGGCTTGTCAATTTCTTCGGATAATAACATTTTATTCAACACAGCTTCCTGGTCCAAATTATCATTGCCGAGAGGTAAGACTAACTTCTGTTCTTTTCTTCATTGCTTCTTTCTGCTGAAGGCTTCTGTTGTTGACAATAACTTTTAGAATTTGTACCGGCAATCTGTTCTGAATGTTGTAGGGTTCAAAGCTTGCTAGGCTGCCGCGACCTGACAGCATTATAGAAGTTCTGTTGATAAATTGTAGGTGAAATAATCCTTTCGCCTTTCCAGTATGGTCCGAAAACATCAATGACATATTTGATCATTCCCTCACTCGACACTTCTTGGTTGTATAGTTCCTCAAGGAGTGCTTTATGGTTGTGGCGATTTGATATTCTCATCCCACATGATATTCTCTCTCGTGTTTGTACGCACATTTTATAAATACGGCACTCATAGGTGATTACATCTCTATGTTTTGCTCTTCCCTTATACAAATGAGTATGGCTCTTCGGATTCTTGACACACATCTTGGCTGCAGATTCGTGAAGCATTGTGCTTGGCTGATCGTGGTGATTCAAAGCTTGTTGATCGTTGCATCCCGTAAACATTACACCGTTGATGTGGTTGTTGCATGGTAAACATATGCTTTTTTTTTTGGTTAGGTTTCTGACCTTTACCGGTACATTGGTGTAATGGTTTTCGATAGCAACTACTTGACATTTGTCGTCTTTACTCTGCCAAATGAATCAACAGTAGTTGCTAGATAGAAGAGTCCATTAGCCTTTATAGCCATAGAATCGAATCCCCAACCGATGGATTTGTTGCAGGTACACTGTCAATTTGGTGGTGTTCTTCTTAGACAAGAAGCTTCCAGGTTGGCTGTTTTTGTGTTTTTTAGCTTCCTGAATAGTGTGAATACCTCCATCTGGTTTGTTACTAATGTCTGATCTGTGTGGTCCGAAGAACTGCCGGAGCGTTCAAGCAGCAGCGCAGCGCCGTTGCTTCCGTTGAGCAGAGATATTGAGAATCACAAACTCATGAATGGAAACTGTGCAGACAGGGTACAGAAACTTCCTGTGTGATGAACCTCAGCTAGGTGCTGCTGTTAACACCGCGCTTTTTTTCTCGTGTTCAGAGACCTCGCACCCAAATCAATGGAGGCATCATGCAAGATGAAAATGGAGGGAGCGGCATGATCATCGAACACGGGATCAATGTAACAGTTTGATTGATCATTCTGGTAAGCTTAGATTTTTCAAATTTTTGCAGTCCCTCAAAGGGCTCTATCCCTCTCTCTCTCTCTCAATGTCTGTCTATATTCCATGAATGAAGTAACGAAATTACTCTTTTGCTCATTTCACACTATTCTTGATAAAAGTTAAATTGAATTCAAAAACGTACAAACTGTTGATGTGTGTGAGAGAGATGCAAGAATGCAGCAAAATTTGTAATCATATAGGAGTATTTCACTAGGCCAACACCCCAGACATTGTGGGGTACAACATGTTCATCATCATAATTCATACTAGTTTTGATCCATCCATTTTGTTTTAAATTGTGGTGGAAATACAGCTAGTTTTGGTAATGGGCAGGCATGTGGATGTGTATCTCTGTTGATACTAATGTTTGGAAATTTGTCCCTTAATTATTATTGACAAAATGAATTATGATATCTATAAATAATTCATGCCCCCACCCTGGACTATCCTAATCAATCTTCCCACACCACACAATTGCGATACACCCTAAAAACTTGTATGGAACACTCTAATTAATCGAGTTTTATATACATATTTTGTATTCACAAGTTTTAGTATGTGAGAAAAGATTTTACTTTTCGAGAGAAAATGATAATGATAAAAGCAATTTTCTCTTCTGCATGCTTATACTATATCAAATCAACCCCTATCCTATCCTATGCATATGTATATGAGGCTGGCTCCTAAAGTTGATGATTAATGAGTGCTACTCATTTCCTATTATTACACATAGTCCTCGTTTTGACTAGGCTTCTAAATTATTCCATTAATATTTTAATATGCTTCTTACCATACATTAAAATTGAATTACAGTATTATATTTTGTCAATCCTGCTTTAAATGCATAGTTGATTAGTGGATATATATTCCTTATTATGTGCATAATAAAATATTAATACGTAATAATTATAAATAACATGTATCTCAATTCGATTAAAGCACGTAGAAATAAGTATTTACTCAAACGTTGATCAAAACCAATATAAAAAAGATGATTTTGTTTTGTTTGGAGTTGCTAAAATAATAAGTATTAAATAATTTAATAAGACAAAAAAAAGAATATCTGAGCAAGATCTTGGGGAAGACTTGGAGTGGGTTGAAATAGTCTAACTTCAACGAGGTTCAAGATTTCGAGATCTTGACCGAGTTATATGATCTTCAAATTCATATCCAAATCACATCTCACTAATTTATAAGTACGAGCAAAAATTTAGAATTTGAGAAAATTATAATAATTTATTATAAATTTTCTGCTGACATGGCGTTGTTAATATTAGTGTCATCTAAGTAAAGTAGTTCCGCCATATAGTTATATATATACACTAGTGGATCTATGTAGGGGCTAGGGGGCTTCAGTCCCCCTAGCCCGATTTTTTTTTTTTTTTTTTTTTTGGTAGTATTATGTTCCAATTTTTTATTGTATAACCCTCCTCGTATAGAAGAAAAAATATGATATAAAAATATTGAAGTTAAGATCAATGATAGATCTAAAAATTTAAATTTGAGGATACAATATATAAATAAAATAAATTGAGAGTGCATTATGTGAATATATATATATATATATAAATAATATGTAAAAATATATAATAATAATAATAATAAAATGCACATTAAATAAAAATAAATCAAGAATTTGGGGGTACAACTGTACCCCATTTTATACTCTAAATCCACCTCTGGTTAAGGTGAAGAGGAACAAAAAATTTCAAATCCCTCTACGTGAGTATTTAGTAGCATACTATTATTTATATTTTATAATGAAATGGAAAATAATGTATTATTTCTAGGAATGACTTTTTTTTTACAGGTGACAATAGTCGTTCATTAATGATACTTGGGTTTTGTAAATTAATCTTAGTTATTTGAAAATTCAAGAAATACGATGTTAGATACTTTCTTTTTATCTTGTATATTGTGGACTAAATTAAGCGTTTAGAATATTTTTCCTCTTGACTTGTACTATCTATATCTATATATATATTAAAACAATACCGGAGGTTATTTATAGTAATTTTTAGTTGCATTAATTGATCATTAATAAACTATTTAGTTCATTAATTATAGGGTGAATAATTCTATACATTTATAATATATTATGATTTTGTTGTTTAACTAGCATAATTTTATATATGGCAAATATTGCAATCATTAATTAAAAAAACTATTTGATATTTTATTAACAAACTTATAATTTTTATTGAAAAGATAATAATTAATTTAATCAATTCAAAAGTTTAATAAAAAAATAGAATATTCTTTAATTATAATTCCGTGATCCTTTTTAATATATTAAATATTATTTTAATAAATTCAACATTTATATATATTGCATATCAAATATTTATATATTAAAAATTTTAAAATATTCAATTTGAATATTTTATTTAATTATCAAATAAAGGTATAAATATATTGAAATTGATATCCTCAAATCTTTTGATCCTCCTTTTTTTAAAAAAAAATTTAAGGATTCGCACAAATCATTTTTATATTTAGTTATTTTTAGTTAATATATACCAAATCTAGAAAAATATTCATTAGGAGATTATTTCTATTAACTATGGAAATAATATTATATTTATTAATTAATTAAGGAAATAATATTCTTCAGACTCAAATAAATTACTAAATATAATAATACAAAAAATAAAGAAATATATCTCTGCAATTAACAACGGACGAAAATTTGTTAATGCGACATTATAAAAATAAGGAAAGAAATAATTGATAGCAATGACAAATATTATGTTGATCTTAATTGATTAATTAGCATAAAATCAAACTGTTAGATGTATATAAATACTTGATATATTAAACATTATATATCATTTTTTATTTTAGGTTCAATGTTAGTTAGATGAAGATTCCAGAGATAAAAAATAGGGAAATATAAAAGAAAGAGATATAATATTTCTATGAATAAAAACTCAATTCAATTGATTCTGGTAATATTGTATAATGAGATTGTGGAATGTGCATAATAGTTTGTTATTTTCTTCATGTATTCATTCTTATGAATTTGTCTTTTATCTTTTTCTTTGTCAGTTTAATTTTTATGTATTTTATGTAATGAGATACTATTTTATTATTTTTTGTTCGAATAATTTTGTTGTAATGAAATATGATTTTGTATAATGTAATTATTCAAAAATTTGTTGTTTTACGCTATTTAATATTGATGTAGTTGTTCACTCTTTATGTTATGAAATACAATTTTCTTATACTTTTACTGTTTTCAATCTTAATATCATTAGTCATCGTTAATTTTTTGTTCACAATTAAGTTTCTTTAATATTACATTCATTATAATATTCTAAATGTTAATGTAAGTATAGCAAAATTAATATTTTATTAATATGAGTGAATTTTTTCTATTTTAAGAATCATAATTAATTTGGTAGGACAGACAAAGATGGAAAATATGACTAATTTAGCCGGGACAGGAGAGTAACATTTAACAAAACGAGTAAAGATGTCAAGTTATTGCTAAGCGACTGATTATATTAGTATATCGCTATCAAACGAGTTCGAATCAAATTATTTCTAATTAACTAATTATATTATATCATTTCTCTTACCTACCCATGAGCACATAATATATTATGTTAATGTGATTATATAATATTAATGATAAAATTGGTTTTAATTATTATTATCGCCTCTAAGATATACTAATGAGAATGAAAAAAAGGATGAATGCCAAATTGTTTGTTCACAATTAAGTTTCTTTAATATTACATTCATTATTATGTTATTTTCGTTGTTTACTCTATCGTTCATATTTTTATTTTCTTTTTCATATTTTATTTAATATACATTTTTTTGTTAAATTGTAAGATCTCATATATGTTTCATCCACCTTTTATTTTTCTTTATGATGTATCAATTTATTTAAAATTTATTTTTTATATTTATCTAATAAAATCTGACATATTATTATTTCCCATACAAAATCGAGATAAGGTACAACCAATGTATTCAATCATAAATTGGCTCTATATTTAATTAATTATATCTACTAAGTTTTCACAAGTTAATTCATAAATCATTTAAGAAGCCTCTTAAATCTAAATGATGCCTCCGACATACTATATGTATATAGACTCAAAGTAATACTATTTCTTTAGAACTTTATTAAATATAATCTATATATATATTAAAACAATACCGGATTTTTGATATGGTAATTACAGTTGCATTAATGATTCATTAATTGAACATCTTACTTCATTAATTAATAAGTAAAATTAAGTTGTGATATTTTTGGACATAATTGATATGTATGATTGGATTAGTCACTCATATATTAAATACTTAATTATTTGTGTACAATTTAATTAATATTTATTATGATTAGTTTAGTTTATAATTTATTAAAAAAATCAATATATTATTTAATTTAAAATCAAAATTAAATTGAGAATCACTTAATTTTATATGAGAATAATCGAAATAAATAATTTTTTTAACTAATATTAATCAAGCAACAATAACTACAAAATCTTATAAATACAATATTCATAGGGAATGAATCCTGAGTTGCTTTATATATGAATCCAATCCAAATTTAATTATATTAAAATCCTAATAAATTTCACTTATATTTAATTTTAAAATGATAGATATTAAATAAAAATAAAATTATATCAATATATTGGGATTTTTAGTACGTTAATGCTTACTACATCTACAAGTTTGGTTAAACAATTTTAAATCACCAAATCAACATATGAATTATTAGGAGATTACAATTGATTTGGTCTACAATATTCCAAATTTAGTTGATTTATAAATATAAATATAGATTGAATACATAATTTTATTAATTAAGGAAGTAAATTCAACACTATTTTAGAATAAGTTATCAAATTAAACAAAATCCTTAAATCATGACAGTATATGATCAAATTTCGGACCTTCTATGTTTATATTCACATTATAAATATGAGTCTCTTATTTTCAATTTCACAAGTTTTCTATCTCTCTCAAATGAAAATTTTAATTATGCTTATTTGTTTAGCTTAGTCTTCTTTTATTTTATTGTTACTGTAGATCATATTATTTGGTCTCAAATTGAGATTCAAATAATGAAGAGTATTTTGTAAGGAGGAAGACAAACATAAAAGAATGCATATTTGCTTGAAGTTTCATATTTCAATGTTGAGATCAACACATGATTGTAGTTTGCGTTGTATGATTTATTTCATTTATTTGTTTCTCTACACTTCATTACTTTTCTTTTGCTTTTTGAGTTTTTATGAAACTTCCTTATCCATATGATAAAAAATATTGGAAACATAATAGTAATTGATTATGTAAGATTAATCGGTACTATGGTATTATTTATTTATTTGATTAATAATTAGATTTACTAAGAAAAGGTAATAAAAGTCTATTAATAAACTATGAGAAATTGAAATAATTTTTAAAAATTCTTAATGTCTAAAATTTCAATTTAATTTTTTACTTTTTAGTATTACTAATATTTATATAATCATTTTATTTCCTCACAAAAATGCATGACTAAAGAATATAATGTTCCCACTTAAAAAATAACTTAATTCATTACAAACCACCAACTTAAAATATAAATTATAAAACATTATATAATTTTATAAATTAAGAAATAAATAATTACTTGATTATTAACTCAAAAATATCAATGAGATTGAGTGCGTGATTTTTATTAATCAAAGATATATATTTACATAATTATCAATTATATAATTATGTAAACAAATCGTTTTAAATATCAAGAAAAATGAATAAGAAATATTACTATTATTTATTATTAAATAAATAATAAATTAAAACAAACACAAAAGTAGTCATAAATATAACAGCAAATCGGATATATAGTTATATGACATATAGTATTTAAGAAAATATATTAATAAAATTAAAAAAAAAAGATAATTCATGAATGAATATTAAATCAAACTGTTATATAGTCGCAAAAGAATTTATGTGAAATAGCAACTAACTAAACACAACTGCAATAGTCTTTTTTAAAAAAAAAATTATTTAATCAAAAACTGATTATTTATGTAAATGATAAGATGTATCACATAATATGGTTAAAAAGATTTGGAAGGTTTGACCCACATGTGAATTTATTAATATTTATTTTAATATTTAAGTTATTTTGGAATAATGCAATTAATGGATCAACAAAGTGGAAGAATAAATATATTGACGAACTTATAAAATTAAGTGGAGAGATTAGCAAAATGGATGAAACGAATGAATGAGAATCGAAACATATGTGTTGATGTTACAATATTCAATGAAAAAATACGACTTTCGTAATGAGGAATTCAAATAGTGACGTTATTTAGGCAGAAGAAAAACTCAAACACATGAAAATAGTACGATTCTATATCGAGTTACTATGAGGTATATGCACTATCGGGGATCAAAATAATATCGGATGAAAGCTAACATAATTAAGATTATTATTTGAGCCTCATAAATAATATCAATAAAGTGAAAATAACCACCATATTATAATATCATAATTGAGTATAGTAAAAAGTTGACAGAGAGAGTTAGATGTGTGTAAATTTCAAACACGTTTGAGAGTAACTAATCAAATTGCATGTCAAAGAGTTTAAAGACCAAGTTTAATATGCATAAAGTATGATTCATGCACATGGTTAAATATTTATCAAATGATGCACAAAAATAACTTATATCACTACAACAATCATAATAGTTTGTTTTGGTTCTAAAAAATTGGCCGAGAAAAAAAAAAGAAAGGTTAAAAGCTTTAGATTTTTTAGCAATAAAATACTAAAAGTCTTCACACACTAATAAATTATGAAACAACTTATCAATATCAACAAAATAATATATATATATATATATTTGATTTTCAAGAAAATAATATATAAACAATGTTTTGAATTAGAAACTCATATGAGACTTACAAATGAAATTTAATAAATTAATCAGAGTAAATAAAACGAATGTCATTATAATATCATATATAAACAATATATTAATATTAATTTATGTTATATATATTATTATATAACTTTATAATTTACACGTTGATAAATATATATTATTTCAATACAAATAATTAAAAGTTTCACGCATCGCGTGGGAAGCAATACTAGTATATATTAAAACAATACCGGAGACAATATATGGTAATATTATGTTATATTAATTATTCATTAATTGAACTCCTCACTTCATTAATGGTTGTGTAAGACATTCTATATTTATTTAACTTTGAATTTCATCATTTTTCAGAAAATATTTTTGGGAAATATTTATAAATCACTTGATTGATTTTTTCCTAAATTATAAATCTATATATTTAAGGATTATCTATAAATCAATTAGAATAAATTAGTTTCATTTTTCTTTGATTATTAATTCCATAACATGCATCAGTTTCACTTGGATTTTCAATTAGATTAATTCCAAATTAGGTAAATACTTCAATCATTAATCTGTTTTATATAAATAATATAAAATATAAATTAAATATATATATATATATATATATATAATTCGTGATTACATTTCTTTCGTATATTTCATCTCTCACTTTAAAATATGTAAAACATAATTTGATATTTAATTTATTTTTTTATAAAATAAACAGTCATAAATTTTATAGTCAGAATAATTAAATAACAGAATTGATATCATTTTTGCGAGAGTTTTATAAATCTGGCTTAAAAGTCTAAGATTATGAAAGAAATTTTTTTATTTGAGTTTGATTCCATCAGAAAAGTTTTGTCCAAAAATTGTGTGAAATCATTCTATAATTATTTAATTATAAAGATTTAATAGATATTGTGATAAAGGGGTTTTATTATATAAGGTACTAAATTTTTATTAATAAATTTAGCGAATTTCAAAATTAAAAATACTCACGATAAATGTGGATGATTGGCGTAATGAGATTGCGTTTCCTAATCGAGTTTAGTATTTCTCCCTTATATAAACCATACATCCACACCACCATTTGAATACAATGGACAAAAGTCATATCTAATCAAACAGAGAGCTCAAATTAAGCAAAAAAATGGTAAAGTTTTTTCCGACTCTTTTCCTTCTTCTATAATATATTTTAATCTTTATTATAAATTTCAAGATACTCATTTTTCTCTAACAAGAAAGTTGGTTTTCTGTAGTTGCATCGAACAATGGTTGTTGTAGGTGTGAAACAGAAACATAAATGGACGATCTTGATTAACCCAAGTGGATGTGACAAGGTGAATTGTAAAGAATTGTGTGCAGAATCTTAAAGAATTGTAAGCACGATCTTATATAAGAGTTGGATCATGCCATTCCAATGGAATATGCATTATAGTTAGTCTTTGTACTTTCTTTATCTTAGATTATGTAATAGTATCCATAAAATATTATATGTGCACTATAAAATTAATGATCTCCGTTGGAGTATAAGACAGAGTTTTGATCATTTCTTTGTTAAGTTGAGTACATTATTTATCACGTTCAATATTTTGATCTTAAATATTTGATCCTGATTGAGATTTTTTTTTTTCAAATAATTGCATATTTTAATTGAGTATCAAAAATACAATTTGAGAGTTCTAAATTTAATCGTACATCTCATCACTTTTATCAAATGAATTAGTATAATTATTTCTAATAAAATAATATTGAATATTATATTAACATTGTAAATGAATAGTTCAGATTTTAAAGTGAGTAAAATACTTTAAAATTAAATTATCTCATATTACAAGGAAGTTAGAGGTAAACAAATTAAATCTTAGATTTAAATTATTTATATTAGAAAAATATGCATAAATCATTAAAATTTTAATCATTAATTATTAGTTTCCTATAATATGTGTGGGAATTATAATACTAATTGATAATTTGAATAATAATATATATTTAAATAATATTAAATTAATTAATAAATTTAAAAATAATTATAGAAAATAATTTGATATTAATTTAATTTAAAAAGTATCTGATTTAATAGTAATACATAATTAATTATATCTAACCTTATTTAATTGGAAAGTAATGCATATTAATGCAACAAAAATTCTATTCCATCTATACATAGATATGGATATCAAATAATTATATATTAAACTTTTGAAAAGTATTTATTTTAAAGGTTTAAGAAAGGAAATTATATCAATATATTATGATAAATATGTTAGAATATTTTCCTTCATTTATTTATTTCTAATTTAATATATACATCATATCCAAATTTAACTAAGCCCTAATCACTTTAATTTAATTTATATATTGCACAATCTCTTCAAGTTTTGATTGATAAACTAAACTTATAAATTGTTTTAAAATTAACCAATCAATTAAAAAATCATTTCAAATAAAAGATTTTAGATAGGAAATAAAATTATATAAAATACAGTACTAGGATATCACACAATATCATAAAACATATCAAAATGAGAAAGAGAAGTGAAACTATAAAGGGTTTAGAGTTCAAAATATTTCAATAATAAACTTTAGAAGATAATAATATATTTAAAAATAATAAAATTTATTTAACATTAAGAATTATTAATTATGAAGTAAAACTCATACAATAAAATCTAACAAAGTAATAAGAGTAAACCTAATGGATATCAATATAATATTATAAATATGTATTATATTAATAATATATTTATTCATGTTAAGAATATTATATAATTTTGATGAGATATAAAAAATGTCAATCAACTACAATAATTGTATAGAGATGACTGAAGTTAGTGTTAACACTTAGTGTTGTACATTCTTGATTCTGAAAATGCTATAGTTTAGGTTCGACCAACCATAAATTGTGCATTTGGAGGAATTAACTCAAGAAGACCATACTAACTGATTCAATATTCAACTGACTAATGACAATAATCAATTGTCAAGACAAAACTTTGACCAATTGATTTTGAGTAATATCATTTGACAATTAAAGAGGAATTGCCAACTAGATATATTGCAAGTGACATTAGCTTATCAAGTTCAAGAGGAACTAGAAACTGATATACAACTATATAGCTGAAATTCACCCAACAACCTAATAAACTTATGTCACAACCAGTCCATTCAGACATAGTGGATATGATAAAAGTTGTTGATTGTACAATTTAGTAAAAATGTTCGCTTGCAAAAGTGTGTATTACCATCAACTTTTTACAATTGTGTTATTGCAAATAATCAACTATAAATGCACCAATTGGAATATCAAAATAGAGTGGCTGGGAGAAAAGTTGCGACAAAAACACATAGAGGAGCTCTTCAAGAGAATGTTGAAGTGAATATTATCACTCATCTCTATGAAGCTGTTGAGTTTTTCGTGTATCCTTAGCACAAGATTACTGTATCGATAAGATACGAGATCGCCAGAGACGTCCAGCTTATCATAATGACTATGTTGCCCTTTAATGAAGTAAAATGAGGATAAAATGTCGCGCGTTTTGTTGAAGCTTGTATGCAATCTGGATCGTTGATGTTGTCAAATCTATGGACGAGATTTATTCTCATTTCTCACGTTAAACACTATTCTCCCTCCTATATATATATATATATAAATTTTTAAATAAATATTTTTTATTATTTTTTTATTTTTCTATATTCTTTATAATTTTAACTTATTATGGTTTTAATTAATTTTATAAGTTCAATCATAGAATTTATCCATCCAATTAAGGTATGTAATTAAAATTCTCATATTATTTATCTATAAACAAAACATTAAGTAATCAAAATTTCCACGCATCGCGTGGGTGCAATACTAGTTATGTATATAATAATACATAATTAAAATTACACACACTTATTCAATCTGACTTTTTTTTTTCCTTCGTGTAACATAAACAATTGCACAGTCAAAAAAATATAAGTGTTTCAATTAATAATGATAATATAAATAAAAAAAATAAAAAAAAAGACTTGGACTTAGTCTTCCACTTTTGAACAAGAACAAGAAAACGCGGAAATTAAAAAAAAAAAAAAAAACAACCTAGTCATATATGTTGCCATAGAATATATTGAAAACGACACTGCAAGTTTTGAAATCTTAACTTTATTTTGTTTTGCGTGATAATAAATTATCGTAATTCATAGAGTGATATTATAGCAATTCCTTTGCTTTGGTAACTAAACCTTTTATTGTTTCAAAAATCTAAAATTCATTTGTTTCTTGAAAATTTTGAAGATCACACTCCACGTTCCATTCAACCGAGCAAGGCAAATTATGGGTGACAATTTTGCTAATCATAATTTGAGAAAGAGAGTTTTGAAAATATAAGTGTTTGAAAGGTTGATATACTAAGGAGTTGGAATCCACTTAACGAATATTATTTTTTTTAAAAAATTTAGTAGGAGAATGATACGATATTTTATGATATATATTTTTTTCTTCATCGGCCACTTCTCTAGAAAAAGAAGGACGAACAAGGAGTAAGGGACAATGTGAGCCGATATTTTTTTAGGCAAAAACATCAATTTTAGTTCGAATTATCCGTCCTTTTCAATTATAGTACCAACTATTTCATTTCATAATATCATGTCTGAACTATAAAAAATTATTAAAATCTAGGTCGAAGAAATTTTCCGACATCAAAAAATTGACGGACATGCTAGAAACCCATGTCACATTGAAAAAAATGATGCGTTGTAAATCAAAAATGATGTGAGTTTTCGGCATGCCCCGTCAGTTTTTTTATGCCAAAAAGATTATTTGTCCTAGATTCGAATAATTTTTCATAGTTTGGACAAGATTTGAATAGTTTTTGATAATTTAGATATAAAATTGTGAAATTAAATAATTGGTACTGGAATTGAAAAATATGGATACTTGGGACTAAAATTGATGTTTGGCCTTTTTTTTATGTTTCAGTAATAAGTTTTTAACTTTTTATATAATGATGAGATTAATTTTGATGTTTGAATTTTTATGTATATTTTATTATTATTATGAACTAATTTTTTTTACTTAATTACATTTTTTTTATTATGTAAAACTTCAATCAAATATCCTACGAATTATTTATGGATCCACTACTCGTCAAAACTATTGTCGAAATTTTAATAAAATATTATATCTTATTTGTTTGTAAAATAAAATTTGGAATTTGAAAAGAATAATAATTTGCTTGCATTAAAATAATCATTAAAGTATATATGTTATGGATATTTGATAAAAATAAATACTCCCTCCGTCCCACTTTAATAGTCTCATTTTCGTGCGTCCCACTTTAATAGTCTCGTTTTTAAAAAGAGTAACTTTTTTCACACTCAACAATAAAATATTAATTCCACTCAACTCATTCTACACTCACATGTCTTGATTATTGTGTCAAAAGCAAATTAGACTATTAATCTGGGACGGAAGGGAGTAAATAAAATGAATTGAGAAGCGACGCTTGATTCAAGGTGCCATCGCCTCTCATTGCCCGGCGAGACACGCCAAAAATCTCTTTGTCGATGTGATTTATTTATTTACTTTTTGTTTAATTTAAATAGAAACTCACATGGTGTGTTTTTTTTTTTGGGAAAATATATTTTTTTCCTTCAATAATTAAATATGCTTTTACAAATTCATTCTATTATAAGACATTGCAAGAATTAAAGTACAAGGTTTTTATCAAAAATTTGTTGGGAAATTATAGTTAATTAAAATTCGTATTATTTAATTCATTGTATTTGGACATTAAAGCAATTCATTTGCACGCACATTCATCTTGAAAATCCTCAGCCTAGTCTTATATATGAATCCAACTATTCAAGTTTCAATTTTATAAAAGTATACAAACGAAGTAACTCATAAATTAATTCAGTAAATAATCTTGAAAATATAAGATTTATACTTTAATTAGTAGTAAATCTTTACTAGCTACTACAAAAGAATGAATTAGGGTCAATATCATTTTGTTTGTAAATAAAGCAATTTACATTTAATAAAAAAAATAATGAATGTTAAAAATAATTAAAAATTGTTTAGTTTGTTAGCTTTGAGTTTGAGACATGAGCGAATCCAACTTTGGGTTGTGGGTTTGCCGACCCCTGGCGGCCGGAATTTTTTTTTAGTTATATTTAAAAAAAATTATAAGATTCAATTCAATCGTGATATGATCGAGTCTCCAGAACTTGAAGTCTGTCTTTGTCCCTAATTTGAGATATTCAATAAAACAACTTTACCTCAACCATTATATGATTGAGGCAAAGTTAGGTACAATATTATCTAAGTCTTAGTTTTTTATGACCTAACTTTTCACATCTCTTACTTCTTTATTCCTACTTATAAATAATAAAAAATAAAAAAAATATTGTAGACGATATAAAAGATGAAGACTTTGATAGAAATGGTTGATTCATCCTTCTCAAGTTCCCAAGATGAGAGACACGAAAATTGTTGATCTGCCAGACTGTTGGATCAAATTCTGATACAATCAATCAAAAGAAATTAAATTCTAAGGGAAAAAAAAAAAACGAAAAAGATCCGCCGACTAATGCAGAGAATAAGGCAGAAAAAAGGAATGATGAGGAAGTTGAAAGACAGCATAAAGCAAGAAAAGCTAAAACCAGGGGTGCCATTCAAAATTAAAAAAAGGACACACACACACACACCACCACCACTGCTACTGTTCAACAACAAATATACTCCCATGGGAAATAAATCATACCTGATTCACACTCACCGCATGCTTATAATGCATGCTTCTCTAATGTGATGCCCAATAAAACCTTCGTTTTCTAAAGCCCCAAATACTTCTTCTTTCCGATACACTCTTTACAAGTCTTTGAATGGGTGGAAGATGCTCTAAGTTTTCTTTGTGTTGGTGGCATTCTCAACTCAAGCCCACCACTCTTGAATCAGCTGACCCAGGTTAGTAGTATGATGATTTTGTTTTTTTTTCTTGATTTGTTGGGGTTTGGTGAAATGGTTTCCTTTTGGTTTACAATCTTTGAGGGTTTGTAGAAAATGGGGAGAAAGATTCGTTGCCGAGCTTCAGGGAGTTCAAATGGGACGAGCTGAAAGCTGCGACAAATGGGTTCTCTTCAGATAACATCGTCTCTGAACATGGAGAGAAGGCTCCGAACGTTGTCTACAAAGGGGTGCTTGAAAATGAGCGGTGGATTGCAGTTAAACGCTTCAATAGGTCTGCTTGGCCTGATTCTCGCCAGTTCTTGGTTAGTGTGTTCGTTGATGATGTTGGTGTAGTTACTGTCTCCTCAATTTTTTTTTGGTGTTTTGTTGCATTTGCTTTTTCTGCAAAAGTGTAATTGCTTTTTGTGTTTATCTTTTGCTTGCCATTTCTCTTTTAGCTTCGCATCAAATTCGTAGTTTTTTTTTAAAACTATGTGCGCCCGTATGTGGCGTTTTCTGGATCTGGATCAGTTTCTCAAATCAAGAAAGAGATGCTTGTGTCTGTCAAGATTTGTTAACTTTGCCAAATTTGGTTCCTGATTCTATTCGTGTGTATTGATCAGTGTCAGTTTCTGAAATTAAGAAACAGGTGTTGGGGTGGGATGATTTCTTAATTTTTCCCTTTCGTTTTCTGAAATTTTTGTTATGTCGTGTGTGTTTGGGTGGTTGAAGGATGAGGCGAAGGCAGTGGGGAACCTCAGAAGTGAGCGACTGGCGAATCTGATTGGTTGCTGCATTGAAGGGGAAGAGAGATTGCTGGTAGCAGAGTTTATGCCGAATGAAACATTAGCAAAGCATTTGTTTCATTGTGAGTTTCTTGATTTAGTCCATTCTACATTCCTCATAAAGATTCCTATAATCTCATGCCCAATTTACACCTTTGCACGAATTTTTGAGTTGAAATTGATGTGGTTGGTCGAAACAGGGGAGAGCCAGCCGATGAAATGGGCGATGAGGTTGAGAGTGTCCTTGTATTTGGCCCAAGCGCTGGAGTACTGCAGCAGTAAGGGAAGGGCCTTGTATCATGATCTCAATGCTTACAGAGTCCTGTTCGATCAGGTGAAAGGTTTTCCCTTTTCTTGTAATGAAGTTTTGCAGACTGCATATTCTTACATCACTTTGGCTGTGTATAGGATGGTAATCCGAGACTATCTTGCTTCGGGCTGATGAAGAATAGCAGGGACGGCAAAAGTTACAGCACCAACTTAGCCTTCACTCCTCCCGAGTACTTGAGAACTGGTAACACTATCTACATAGTAATATGCTTGATGAACTTGTAATCCTCTTCTTGGAAGTTTTTCGTACCCTTCTTTGGATTTGAGTTTCGGTGTTCCTGTGCAGGAAGAGTGACTCCAGAGAGTGTTGTTTACAGCTTCGGGACAATGCTGCTAGATCTTCTAAGTGGCAAGCATATACCTCCTAGCCATGTGAGTTTCTTGCTCGACGTAAAATAGGAAAACATGAAGCTTGTTAACGAATAGTACCTGCTTGATTATTGTTATATTCTTACACTCTTGATATCAATCAGAAGATTGTGTGACAGATTACATTATTCAAGAATTGGATATTCTAAATTTCATTCTACTTGGTGCCTAATGTGTATTCCTGTTTGCAAATGATAAGTTTCTGCACAAGACATCTCAGTAGTTAGTTAATATAGGCATCAAAATGTTGGAATAAATCTTGAACTAACTTCTCCATCCATGGCTTTGTTTAGGCACTTGATCTTATTCGGGGCAAGAATTTTCTGATGCTGATGGATTCTTGCTTGGAGGGTCATTTCTCCAACGACGATGGTACTGAGTTGGTGAGATTAGCTACGCGTTGTTTGCAATACGAAGCACGAGAAAGGCCAAACGCTAAGTCACTCGTCACTTCTCTTGCATCTCTACAGAAAGAAAATGAGGTATGAACAAACATCATAAATTATGAACAAAGCGTGGCATGGATTAGTTTAGTTAGTTTATCACCTGAAATGAAAAAAAGCAGGTTCCTTCTTACGAGCTACTCGGCGTTCCACAAGGAAATGCAAACAGCAATCAACAGCTGCAGTTGAGCCCCATGGGTGAAGCTTGCTTGAGAATGGATCTCACTGCCATACATGAAATTCTGGAGAAAACTGGGTACAAAGACGATGAAGGAATCGCCAACGAGGTTCGTTCCCACTCTTCTAAGACACAATTCATGTCATTTATCTGCAATCTGCTTTTCAAATGATCCTGAGTTTATTGTTTCCAACGCAGCTTTCGTTCCAACTGTGGACGAATCAGATGCAGGAGACTCTGAATTCGAAGAAGCAAGGAGATGCTGCTTTCCGAGCTAAGGATTTCACAACTGCCATCGATTGCTACACACAAGTAAGCATCTGTTTATAAAGTTTAGCAGACAGCAGCATAAAACTGAACATCAAGTTTGCGTCGTGTGCAGTTCATTGATGGTGGGACGATGGTGTCGCCGACAGCCTTTGCTCGTCGGTGCTTATCGTACCTGATGAGCGAGATGGGCAACGAAGCCCTGGGCGATGCGATGCAAGCACTGGTGGTGTCGCCGGATTGGCCTACTGCGCTGTACCTGCAAGCAGCTTCTCTGTTTGCACTTGGAATGGAAAATGATGCTCAAGAATCACTCAAGGAGGCCACAAACATGGAAGCCAAAAGAAACAGAAACTGAAAAAAATGTATAGATTTCTACTTTTCTTGATGATTTGATTTTGATTTTGATCCTTCATGTATTTATTTACCTTGAACACCATGAGATCAATCATATGATATTGATTTCTGCTTCCATTTTTTGTGATTTATGTATCTGAGTTTTCTTGAATGACAAATCACTACTTTTCGACATTTTGATAATAAGTTATGAATTTGAGATATAATTGTGATATTTGGGTGGCGTATGTTTTAAAAATAATGAATTCTATTTATCCCTATTAGGTACCAAAAATATTCAAAATTCAACAGATCGATCAAGTTAAAATCACAAAAGTTGCATAGTCCATTCTCAGGGCCTGCCTTGAGACCGTGCGGGAGGTGCACTGCACCGGGGCCCCAAAAATATCGGGGCATCATTTTTATAGTATGTGTTAGTATTATTTTATTAATAATTTTGTTTGATTTATAAAATAATGTTAATTAAAAAATAAATAAATTCATCTTTAACTCAATTAAAATAAAGTACTAGATGACTTAAATTTATATTTTGCCTTATATACAAATGTGATAATATATCAAAATACTTTTCTTCACAATATTATATTAATTATTTTATAACTAAAAATGTGATTAGTCTAATTAAACGAATTTAAAAAAATGTTCTTAGAATTGAAAAAATGAACTAATAGATTGTTAGTTATTTGTTTTTAAGAAATAGATTGTGGAATTCTTAGTTGTGAGTTTGGTTAAATAAATAAAAGAGAATTATGAAGTTGTCTGTAAATGATAGTTATGTATTTGTCTTTATATCATATTTAAAGTTGTTTATATTATTTAAGACTTGTTTATTGATTAATATAATCAAAATTCGCATGATTTGCAAGTAAAAGAACATGAATATTTTTGCGAATTAAAGCTTTGAACACCTTTTAATTAAAGATGATCCAAGCCATATTTTATACTTATATCAAATTTTATTAGTTTTTAATTTACAAGTAAAATAGTAAAATGGAGCACTATATATACTCATTACACAGAGAACCCGAAATCACATGGTCGGCCCTGTCCATTACATACAAATAATTAATTTAAGACTTTACCTCATCTCCAACATCAAACTTTACAATTCACTTAATTTTACATTTTCCGTTCCAATCTAGAATTTTCCATTTTGAATCATTTCATTTTCATGTCAAATTATTTTAGTGCATTTATGTATATTATATATTTGATTAAAACCACATTTAAATTTATTATGGTGTAAAACTATAATAAATAGACTTTTATACAAAAAAATATTGCATTTAACATAACACGATAATTCATAATAAATTATTTTTCAGGATTTAAATATTCATTCTTCAAATAAATATAACATTTTCATGTCAAATTATTTTAGTGCATTTATGTATATTATATATTTAATTAAAATCACATTTAAATATATTATGCTGTAAAACTATAAATACAAAAAATGATTGCATTTAACATAACACAATAATTCATAATATATTATTAAAAAATCATTCTTCAAATAAATATAATTAATCAAAATAATATGGAGTGCCAAATGAGCATGATGATGAATAAACAAATAATATCATAGACAAAATTCTGCATCAAAAGGGTGAAGGAGCCGGAGCAAAGGAATCATCCGCCGTAGCAGGGGCAGCGCCGCCGCTGCTTAGAAGCTCGAACATTGCACGGTGAGGGCTCGATTTCTGCTTCTCACAAAGGGCCGGTAAAAACACTCCTACGAATTGAATTTCCGAAAGATAAATCTTAGTTAATTAACAGTATAATTAGTAGGTGCTGTGCAGTGGCGTCGTATGTAAACATATATATATATATATACCTTCACCGGCGGCGAGGTTAAAATAAAGGTCAACAATGTTGGGGCAGTTCTGATAGCACGGCAGCGAGCAGAGGCTGGAGATGAACTCCGGAGTCATGAAGGCGTCGGAGGAGATTCCGACGAACCGGCGATCCAGGCCGCACGCTGCCACGCACTGATCGGATTCGACGTGGCCGGCCAGTCTCTCCACCACCACCTCCGACGCCGTGCACGTGTACTCGAGGCCGCCGGCGTCATCGTTCTTGAAGTTCTCCAGCACGCATCGCTTTCCCGACGATGCGACGGCGAAGGCGCAGAGATTTTCCGGCAGGTCCTCGCAGATTACCTCAGCTGCGAAAAGCGCAGGTCGGAAATGCGACTTAATGAGTGATTGAAAATAGATATGGCGTAGGGCTTACCCAGAGCTGCCTGAATGAAGATGAAGAGAGAGCATGCAATGAAGATAGTGAAACACGATTTCAACAACGCAGCCATTCGTTTTGTTTGAGATTTTCTGTCTAGTGAAGGAAGAGAATGATAAAATGTGCATTGATGGAAGAGTCGTTTTTATAGGAAAAAAATTTGGAATTTAACTCCGTTTAGTGTTTAATAATGATTGACAGTAATTACTGTATAATTATAAGTTAATTTGTTTTCAGTTGGGGATGCAAGTTATAATTTAAACATTTTATTTATATTAAATTATAATGATATATATAATAATGTATTTTCAATAGAAATTACCAGCTATTTGCAATATAATAGTTCAAAGTTGCATGTAAGAGTGGCGTAAAATGTCCTACATTTGATGGTTGAAGTGGAATGAACCACATTATTAAATATAATAATCAAAGTAAAAGTACAAATATTTGATAAACAAATATATTATGAATTATGTTATAGTTGTAAATAAATGTTCATACTATCAATTTTACTTAAAATTTATATTGCTGAGTTAAAATTCCATCGATTGAAAGTTGACAATTCGGTGAAAATCTTCCAAACAACGCCAACTTTTTAAAAGTTTTAACAAACACCCAAAAATCGTAGTTTTATTTGGAGTCTTGGCCGAAATGTCATTTTCGATCATTATCATAATTTGAAACAAAACAAATAATTTAAGCATTCATTAAAAAATATAACACTCCCTCCGTCCGGCTTAATAGTCACATTCACTTTCAGCATAATAACTAAGGAGTGTGAGTGTAGAATGAGTTGAGTGGAATTAATATTTTATTATTGAGTGTGAAAAAATTACCTTTTTAAAAAATGAGATCAATGAAATTGGGACAGATAATAAAAAAAAAATGGAATAATTAAGTTGGGACAAAATGAATATAATTCACATATATCACGGGTTTATAATATATTTTTACATTTATCCTAATAATGAAGTACTACTCTTTTCATTAGCCAATTTTGTAAATATAAATGAATTCTAACAAATTCAAACAAATTTTTATAAAAATAAAATGTCGTGATAATTTTAAAAGAAAATTCTTTTTAGCATCTGAGAGAAATGCTTTCCAAGTTATAGTAATGTATTAATTTAAACTCACACATTTATATATTTTTGGAGAATATTCGAACACATAATTTCTTGATCATAAAAAATAAAGTACTTTTATTGCTACCCGAGTTGGAGACAATGACCTACATAGTTATTTATGGAAGATCATGTAGATAATATAATAAATATTATTTATTTTAAATGCATGTTAAATTTTTTTATTTTTTTTTACTTTTTTATACACGCCATTACCACATTATCGGTAAATACATTTATTCCTACCCACATAAATTTATGTGCAGTTTAATTATGAAGAGTTGAAATCTTTAAAAAGTGTAACAACGTGTTTGGATGCCAGCACGTTTAGTTGAAGTTTCCATTCAGGCATGATGCATGAATATACTTAAGTATTTAAATATTTTACTTTTTTTCATTCAATAATTATTACTCCATTTGTCCCTAATTATTAGTCCCAAACCAAAATGGTACAATAATCAATGTTTGTGAGTGTAATGAAATTAATATTTTATTGATGAATGTGAAAAAGTTTGCCATTTTAAAAAAATGGACTAATAAGTGGGACGAATAAAAAAGGTAAGTGGGACTAATAAATTGGGACAGAGAGAATATATTTTACTATAATTATTGTTTTTATACCCGTATGTATGAGCATTAATCATATATTTACATTATAATGATGCCATTAAATGAAAACGATTAAATTATTAACGGAAGTGCATAGCTATAATTAATATATTATAAAATCATAATTTTTTCTTTTTAATTCAAGAGATTTGCCTCCTTATTCAAATATCATTAATCCACACCACTAAGATATTGTCTTTAGAAATGCTTAAATACTCCATTCAATTATTAATATCTTACCTATTTACCTTATTTCTTAATTGGATTTTATATTGATTTAATTAATTAATTAACTTTGTTGTATCATTACTTAATATTTTGTCAAGTTACTTATTCCTTTAAAACTATTAAATAGAATAGAAAATACACTTGAATATGTTGTTTGAGAATAGATAGGAAAGAGAGTTTGAAAATCAAATTATAAAGTTTGAAGAGCATGCATTTTTTAATACAAATGTATTTACTTAAACCCACACACTCAAATATGCTCCGAAAATCTTGAATCCATTTTTTTATCACAAACAATGTACTTTCCTCACTATGTCCCGAATAGGGGACACAAGAATTGCATTTTAGAGTTTCTTGTTGCATATGATTTTAAGTTAGCTTAGTTTTAAAAAATAATTTAAAAAATTGGCTATAAAAATTTTACCTTTATTGGTTGGACTGCAGTTTTTCAGCTAAAAATGGGAATGATTGTGGCTTTTATAATTCAACAAGGGTTTTTCTTTTGGAAAGGTCTTATGTTAGACACGCTTAAACGTTTTAGGTGTGTTTTATCCATTAACTCAATCTAAACCCATCTAATATATTCTAATTGGGGATTAATAAACCATATTTGGGATGGATGAACTCATTTGGGTATGAATAAAACCCGCTTAAACCGTTTAGGCGTGCCTAACGCAATCATTATATTTATATCATTTATGATTTAACAGAGTTGATTCTATAAATAAAGTGAGTCTCTCACCACTTAATAGTAATACGCTAAATTATAATACCTTTGGTACAAGATTTTTTAATATATATGATAGTTTAAGACAATGATTATGTTGTTAAAATCACCTTAAATTTAAATCATAACTCTTTCTTTTTTATTAAACTTAAACAGATAATTTACCAAATAAAGACTCTTTACATGTTTTATTATAAATAAAAAAAAGAAAAATAAAATTGTACTTTATATTTAATCGGCGTCAGGTTTGTTGATTTAGAAATTTGTGTGGTGTTGTTTGGAAGAATTAATAGAATTGTAAATGGTGACATAAAAATGGCTCCCACGTCTTGGAGAGAAATTACGTAATTTTTTTTATATGTTTTAAATCATTTAGTTAGGTCTTAATTATATTATTTGTCCATTAAATTATAGTTTAATCCCCTGCACAATCATTTCTTTTTTAAATATAAACAAAGCATGTTGAACTAGCCAAATTGGACTATAACCGATAAATAAGAAGAAATTATCAAAATTGTCACCATTTTCTTCGGTTGAAACACCCACCTATTTTATACATCGTTTTTTGGTGAACAAACGTACCACTAATATGATTTGCTAAATGCATTTCTATTCGTTTTTTTCAATTAATATTGAAATTGTTTGTGCAAACTAGTTTGATTTGTATAATTTATGTTATGACTTGAAAATGAGTAAGTCCGTCCATCAAAGAATAAAGCACAATGGAAGAAGCTCAGGAATTAAAATATTTGACCAAGGTATATTCTTTGGCTGCTCGACAATTCGTTCGAGCCACTTTTGACCAAACTACATGCCGACTGAATAGACCAGCTCGGACATTGTAACGAGCTAGATTGTTGACCCGAGCTACGAAAAGATGAAACTAACTCGACTGAACGGACTCAACCATTAGAAGCACTAGTTCAGCTAAGGAGTTGTGACTTTTCATCTAGAGTCACTTCTTTATATTAGGCCCCTATAAATAGGGCTACATTTATTGTACAAAAACACATTGAAATCAGCAATAAAAACATTAAGCATTCAATATAGTGGGTCGGAATCCTCTCCCAAGCCCAAATCTAGACATAATCAAATGAATAACAAATTAAAATAAAAAATAGTATTCACATAACTTATTAATGAAAAAATTGATTAACAATGTTACCTGTAACAGAATCAAATATCCGCCAATACTCTTGTTTTTTTCAATCAATGAGACTTTACATAAATTGCAGTATAGAACCGCGTAGAGAGCACTACCCCAACTCAAGTTTCGGTCCACATCCTCAATCAAAGCGCGAACAACGTGGCAGTATACGCTTTTTTGCGTTGTATCAACGAAAAAATCCACCTAGAAGGTAAAAAACAAGGCACAATGTTGTCTGTTTGTGCCAAGCATCCCCAACAATCACCTCCGACACCTTTAATATTCTATTGTCGATGTATGTGAGGTACAATCGATTCTTAATTAATTTTGGTTCTACTCCCTAATGCTCCACCATAAACGAGTGTCATTCCCCTTCTGGTGGACTATCATTCCATGTGACGGCATTACCGTCGACCTGAATAGAGAGAAGCAAATCAACATCTTGTAGAGTAATAGTAGTCTCACCAAAAAAAAGATGGAAAGTGTGGATCTCTGGTCGCCACCTCTCCACTAGTGCCTAAATAAGGGCTCAATCTAATTGAATGAATCCTAATTGAAGGATTCTATCAAAGCCTAATACAACCAATTCCTGTCAAACTATCTCGTTGCCTTCAACAAAGGGGAGAAGTTTATTCCACAAACTTAAATCAGAACGACGGCACTATAAAAGCTTAATAGTCCAATCATCACCATGGAACACTCCATGTGATCAATCGCAATATTGCAAATGAAGAAGATTAGTTTCAATAGGGCCCTGATTGATAATAAATTCTAAATTCTCCATCAACATTAAAAGTAAATAAATCAAGCTTAAGAACCATTTCTAAAAGGTAATGGAATTCAACAATAATGAAAAACAGATACATAAACTGACAATCATAATCATATACATGTGTATATATAAGAGAGGACATTGATTCCACTATTTTATATATCAACAAAGTTAAAGATAAATAAATCAAGAAATTTGAATCTCAAATAACAGAATTAAACAAGATTGCCACCAACAATCATTAAACTTGAGTAATGCCAATGAAAATGAATACAAATTTTCCAAAATATCCCAAATTTCCAATCAGGTTTCAAACGAATTTCACACGAATTTCAGTAAAATTGAGTAATGCCTAGACCATGACTATTTATGAAGTCATACCTCGTGGTGGTGTCGCAGCAGCAGGTTGGGCGCAGTGGTGCAGCGGTGCGGTGGTGAGGCCGCGATGCGGCAGGATGGGTGGTGGTGGAGTCACAGCGGCGCGGTGGGGGAAAGGATTAACTTTGCAAATTTCTTTTAATTATATAGTAATTCCTTTCAACTACATAATTAAAGTGAATATATATTTGAACAACTACATAATTAAAATGAATGCATAATTAAAGTGAATACATATTTAAACAACTACATAATTGTCAACTTGCCTGCTGTGTCGACAGGGGCTGTGTCGACCGACACAGAGCCTTGTCGGTCGACACAGGTGTTCAGAGGGGAGAAAATTTGATTTATCGTCCAATCTTAATCCGTTTTGAGTCTGTGTCGATTTATGAGTTTAATATAAGGTTAGAAAAGCATGTTATGAGTACGAAGAGGGTATTGTTTTGTGTTATCGAACCTTAGAGATTGAGTTGTTTTGTTGAACAAGCATGTGAAGTGTTGTTTGGGAATTGTCGGTTAGATGTCGGTCCTAAATCCTAATTTCGTCTGGTATTATCAGTTAGGGCTGACAGGAATTCTTAGAATATCCATCCTAACTAGTTGTGTTATTATTGTGATTATTTAGAAGGGGATTCAATGTTCAAGAGAACACAGCTCAATCTGCACGAATAACCAGAACATCTTTTATACAGTAAGCGAAACACAGGTGGGGACTATTTTCAGTAAAAGTAAAATGCCTTTTCGAGCCTTGTGCTCAGTTTCTAAAATGTGTGTGAAAATGCTTTGTTTTAAATTGATTGACTATGCCTAAAATGTTTTATGTTATCATATATATGTTCCTTTGTTGACTGCTACCATCAGAGAGTCCAATCATTAAGATGAGAACCAAGTACTTCAGGTGCTTGAGCTAGTCTTATGAATCAATTATTGAAGGCTAGCAACCTTACTTTGTTTATGAGCTCGGGCTGTTCAGCTGGAGTACTGAAGCCCTAGGGGGATAAGGCTGTGTATTTCTTTTCTTTCTTAAATCGATCGGGTCTCAAGGTGACATACTGAGACTAGTGCACTAATTGATGATAGTGGGTAGAGTGGTTAGTCCATTCCCAGCTATTCATTGTAACTCGGAAGTAGGCCAACTTCCAGTTACAACGTTAAACAGATATGATAACATGGTAGATAGCTGCAGCAAATTAAAATGTTTTAGATAACACGGTACTTTTCAATAAAACCCCGTGTTTATCTGTGTGTGTTGGCATAGCTTTCATATATAAAATGTATGTTTTTGGGCACGTCTCCACGGGGTACATTAGTACTCAGCCCCTCGTATTGTTTCTAAAATACGCAGGTTAAATAGCGAGGATGGAAGAACGGCGGTGTAAAGACGATGCAGGTGTTTTGTAAAGATTTTTGAGAAATAGATCCTGAGATATGCATCTTCATATGCATATCTCCACTACGCTACACACACACTGCTGCACCGTGCTCTGAAACATTTTCCTTCCCTTGTTTTGAACGTTTTGAGAAAACAAATGTTTAATAAATGTATGTTCTTTAACTTCCTTATCATTTATTTATTTGTCTTCTGCTGTTTTTATTTTATGAAAATGATTGAAAACCATCGACCACGACTGTAGCACGCCCCAAAGTTGGGAAGGTCAATTGGGGGCGTTACAATAATTAAAATGAATATATATAAAAACAACTACTTAATTAAAGAAAATACATAAGTTTTAATCCTCATCGTCTTCCTCATCATCCTCTTCTTCTTCGATCCCCTCATTGTCCTCTTCATCATTTTCTTCAGAATTATGATTTTTGTCATCATTGTAAATGCGATCAATCGGTACTCTGTCTGATCTTGGATGAGATATTGAACAATCAGTTACATTATGGCTTAGACTGTTGCATCTACTACAGTGGCTCCGACCTTGACCCCTTCTACTTTGAAAATCCATATACATTCATCTACGCTCCATTCGACGTTGCCCCCTTCCTTTGTGGTGACTTAGAAAGGTGTAATTTGACAAATGTGCCATCCGAGATTCACCGTAGGTGTTTAATCTGGAACATGATGGAAACCCTCCATGAACTGCTTCAACCATGTGTTGTTGGTGTAGAATTCGGGTACCAAATCATTAATGTTATCACCACTAGCAAGACAAAAAGTCATTGAATAAGAGCAAGGTAATTTTTTTTACCTGCTAGAACCCGTACGAACAATGTTCATCACCATAGTAGACCGCAAAAGTTGTTATCTCCCCATCATCATCATATTCTGAATAGTTGATAACATTATAAAACAATTGTACAGGGTCGAACAACATAACCTTATGACTTGTGGCCTGAGATCTAATCTTCATAAACCTACTGTAGTGGTGTGGGGGAAGGAAGGTAGTGCATTTTGCAATCTCGTACCGAGTAGCATTGATGATTGATGAAGATTTTACAAGAGTTGATGCAATAATGGCTCTAATGGGCAAGAACCAAACCCCTTTGAGAGTATAGTTATGACTCTCGGAGTTATTAGTTGCCGTGGTGCCCCAACGATGGCCTCCATTTTTGTACAAAGTCCACTGCTTCTCCGGTATTTTTTGCTGCCAACCCCACGCTCTGCGGTTCAAACCCCGCATCTCATCCCAAGTGTTTGTGTATTCAGTTGATGAGAAGGCTTGCCAATCATGGTGAACACCATTCTGATGACCTTTATCTAGAACTTATCAAGGAAATTGCAGCGAATATGGCGAAGACAAAATCGATGCACTCCAGATTCTGGAAAATGCTCAAAATGTTCACTAATAGCCCGAAGAAGACTGGCATATCGGTACAATATGATGCATGTTCTTTGTTGTTGTAGAACGTTGAGCCGCATGTACTTTAAAAACCACCTCCAACTATGTGTGGACTCCTCATCAACAAGGGCATATGCAATGGGCAATATATGGTTGTTTGCAATTTTTGCAACTGCTACCAGCAATTTGCCTTTATAGGAACAACGAAGGTGTGTTCCATCCACCGAGATGAATGGAAACGTAAATTGATATGCTCTCGCACAAAGATCAAATGCCTAGAACAAATATTGAAACGTCCTTTGAAGTAGTAGCTTCTCATCCTTTTCAAATTTCCATACTACAATTGTGTCTGTATTATATTGTCAGAGACTGTGTATATACCCAGGTAGCCTGTGAATATTGGACTCCCAGTCGCCGTAAAAGGATTCCAGTGCTTTCCTCCTTCCATGTTATGCCTTTGCATAAGTAGCATTTACGTTGTATGTTTGGCGAACATTTTCCCTTATGTTCTTCACCTTATAATTCAGATCAATTTTCACGTGGTGCATGATCGGACGGGATATTAGTTCTGAGGTAATACTGCGCCCTTGACCTCCCGAGTTATCTACAGAGCAATTGTGTCTGTCTACCCACGTGTTAAGTTGCCAAGCCCTTGCAGCCGAATCATAAACTGCACGAGCTTGCCATTGGCATGGAGTGTGTTGACGAAGATTTTTCTGGTAAGTGGGATCTCTAGTGGTGCAGTATACCTCTCACTGTTTAGTACAACTTCTCTACGTGTTGTATACCATGCATTGAGCAGCTGACCACAATGTGATGACATTCTGCAACTGCTTCTTCAACTTGAAATATAGGCCAACCGTTATGTTGTTATCCACAGGATTCTGAAATACCGGCATATCATCAAAACGGTCGGTCATGTTGGTGTCATAATGGTCGATGTCATTGTACACGTGTGTCCCCATTTAGACACTATCATCGCCGCCATTGCTGTCCGTATCTAGGACGTATGTTGCATCATCACTGCTCGAAGCTACAGTTTCATCTCCGCCATCATTGTGGCCGCCTACATACTCTCCAGCAATATGGCCTCCGACACCACTTGCACACACCGCAACATGTCGCCTGTCACGTACTGCTAGCCAGAAATCCTTGTAGTGGAAGAGGAATTTCATACTCCTCTTATCTAAAATGTTGATAATGTTCCACTCGTTGCCATCGTGAACGAACAACTTCAGCTCCAATTCCCACTGTATAGGATCCCAACCAGTAATTTCATATACCTTCACTAAAAGTTGTGAGTAATTCAATTCATCCTCAACTTCCCACGAGCAGTCTGGTTTTGAAAAATATCGCTCTCCCAGTAAAAATGAACTTGAAATGCATTCATATTTCTAAAGTTTCATAAAACATCAAAGGAAGTGGAGAATAAAGGTGGATGGTGGATAATGAATTGTTTGCGTAGGCTGTGAACCTTCACATGGATAAAAGCTAGAAAAGTTTGATTCGATACTGTAACTACCGAATTACATTTGTTTTTTTTTTCAATTATTGCATTATGCTTTTTTCAGTCTGTGTAGTTGATTGAGACACATATTTTTTTTTTCAATTATTGCAGTCTTCTTTGTTCAGTTTGTGTAGTTGATTGAGACACGTAAAATAATTTGGTAGTTACTGTACTGAATTTCTGTGTACTTCCGTCAACAATGCGTCAGAAACACTATTGTACATTACGATACAATCCAAAAAAGTCTGAAAAAATTGTACGAACACCGTAACTAAATGGTCAAACTACACACGGCGTCAACTTCAAATTTTGATTTTTTTTTGCAAATAAATTTAAAAAAACTACTCTAGTTCGGTACTTATACTATCAAATTACTTGAAAAAATTTTGTAATATTTTTTTGGTTAAAATAAAAACATCACAAAAAAAATATTCGGTACAGAATTACTTTAATTTTGTTTTTAGATTTATTTTAATTTTGAAAATAAAAAAAATAGAATCTATTTCGGAACTATAAGTCCGAATCACTTTAATTTTTAATCAAAAATAAGTATCATTTGAATGTGTTTAATATTTTGGGCACTTTCAAAATGTTTTAATATTTTTTTGGGTTATTTAAAAAGTGAATTGTTATAGAAAGAAAATATGATTGATCATTGTTGGAGGTCCGGACCTGATCCAACCCGGTTAAAGTACCGAACTGGGTTCAAACCACAACCCGAACCCATTATCGACCCAGACACGGGAAAAGCATCCGCCTAAAAGCTGAATAGGATCAAGCTCGGAGCAGTTCGAAGTAAGTAAAAGTAACCAAAGCAGTTCGAATTGTACCGAAAGAAGTCCGATCAGTACCGTCCGCAGCTCGATCGAAGTCCGATACGATGAAGGAAGGAGCTCAATGAAGAACCACGCACTTCATTTCCCTAGCAGCCCAACTAACGGTTACCATACGAAAGACTCGGAACTACCAGACTCCCACGACCTGTCAAACTGCCCCGATGATTGCGGGCTCGACTCCAGACAGTTGAGAACGGCGCGGAAACCCTAAGGAGAGGCTGCTCCTATAAATAACTCCTCAATCCATCGTAAAAGGGACGGCAGCAAGAAAGAAAATAGATATATGTTCATAGCAATCTCACTATTATTTTGACTCATAGAATAGCAAATAGATTATAGATTAGTCAAACACTTTCCTTGTATCTCATCAATAACGTCTCTGTTCGTCTGTTCCTTTTATATTATTCAAATAACTTATCGTTCTCGGGGCTCCGATTCCATATCAAAATCGAACCTCAACAATTTGGCGCCCACCGTGGGGCCTCGAGAACATTTTCACTTTCTTTTTGCAGGAATGGCGGACGATCCAGGTAACACTCATGTGGAATGTTGGTCCCGGATATCAGGGTATACTTTGGCAGCGGAAAATACGTAAGTTCGTTTCTTGCACTCTGCTGGTTACACAGCTGACTGGGACCTTGTCAGCTGGTAAGTCAACTGGCAACTGAGTATTCAGCTGACTGGCAACTGGCTGGTCAGCTGATGACTCAGGACTTAGCTAATTTTAGAGTCGAGTTTGCACAGTTATAAACTGGTTTCAGTTATACTCCAGCACTTGGGTGCTGGGTTTTAAATCAGTAAGTAAATGCTGAAAGCAGTAAATAACAAGGATATTTTATAGTGGTTCGATCAACTGATCTACGTCCACTCTCCAGTCGAAGCACTGGAAATTCACTAAAAAGAGTAATCCGGTACAAGATTTCCTACGATCTATTTCCAGCTGGTAGATGCCTCGTCTACCAGTCCACTGGATCAACCGCTCCCGGTCCTTGTCCTTCTTCAACTCTTCGTCAGATGGATGGAGTGCGAGCACGTCACTTCAACCTCCTCCTCCGACTGATTGGGTGTTGAGTTCTCCCAAGAACTTGACTCTTGCTGGCGGCAAAACTGCCCGTAATAACTCTGGAGCTGGCTGGCTCAAGAGCTGCTATGTTCTTCCTCGGAATGAGAAAGAACACCAAATGAGATCAATAACTCACAAGCTAGAAGCTTGGAGTCTCGTGTTTGAATAAATCAACACACGGATAAGCTTTATGAAAAGCCTCGAAAGACTGCTTGTTCGCTGATATGAATGCGTTTGAGCTTTCGGTAGGTCAAGAGTGTTAAGAGTGGGCAAGAGTATTGAATGCTGTTGGATCTCACGTATTTATAGACGTGAGATTCAGATTCAAATACTAGCCGTTTGGACACATCCGGAAAAGTCTCTGTCCTCGCATGTCCTTCTGCAGGCGGCAGGTAGGAATTTCCGGAAAGCGCCATACCTTTGGTCGCTTTATCTGACACAGATCTCTTTGTGTCAGAACGACTCTATTCGTCAGTACGAGGAATCGGAACTGGTAGTCTTGAACTGATAGACTTTAAGGTATCCTCCTTAAAGTCATACTCTGTCAGTTACTTCCTCAGACGAATCTTCTTTTTGTCTCTAAGTCTTCGGGAGAGCGAATCTTCAATTCTGCTGATAACCTCCGACTGGTAGATCATACTGGTGATCTTGTGCTGGCAGTCTCTGCTGGTGACTTTCCTTAGCACAATCAAGGTCTACCAATTCGTCTGATGTTATCTCTTGGAATCTCCCGTGACTGGTGGCTTCACCGCTGGTGAATAGTGTCAGCCAGAACACATATTCTGCTGGTAAGATCTCTCAGCCTCCTGCTGGTGAAATCTTCCCAACTGGTGAATAGTGACCAGTCAATAGCTCAACTCTATGCTGATGAACAGTGTCAGCATGAGTCTTCGTCAGCCGCTTGCTGGTGAGACTTCTCTCAACTGGTAAGCACATCTCATGCTGGTGAACAGTAGCCAGCATGAGTCTTGATCAGCTGCGACTTACAACTCAAAATACCTATACAGGACTTTACATTTGAAACTAGAGCTATTCTAGAGACAAACTGACGCTGGTTGGACTTAGGATTTGATCCACCAAAACACCAAACTAGAATCTAAGCAAGTATCTACTGGGGAAGGGAAACTTAGCCAAATTTCCCAACATGGAAGGTGTCGATGATCAGAGGACTGCTCCGACCGGAGGACAAGGCCGAGGATCTAATCTCGAAGCAGGACGAGGGGCCCCGGTAGGAGCAGGATGAGGGACCCCAGCGCCATCAGGACGAGGGCGAACCGCCGCGGTAGGTGGCGGGACTCCGCGCACATCCAATCCAGACGGGACAGTGAACGATTTGATGAGGGAGTTCAATGCCACTCCACTTGGAGATCTGGCATCCCTGCCGCCACCACCTCATATACTCCAAAATCCCGACGTCTCAAGGTTGGTGACACAGGTGCAAAGAGCGCAAGGCGCGCTGGAAGAAATGGCGAGAAGATACGAGCTCCTCGAGAGAGAGAATCGGAGACTGCAGTTGCAGAGCAACAGACATCCAATAGTTGAAGAGCCTCGGAGCACTGAAAAGAACATTGGTAACCCCGCGAGGAATCTAGAACCAGATTTTGACCGTACAGAAGGGGTGGCCACCAAGAGAACCCCAGAAGCCCCTCCGACGCTCAGGAATCAAACAGAGCAGCTGAGCCGATCGAAGTTGCAGGCCATTCAGCACATCGAACGAAGATTTGAACAGAGATTCGGCCATCACGAATCATTGCTATCCAGGATCCCGGGACTCCCCGCACCAGAGAAGACTATCCCGAGAGAGAGTTATGCGGAGTCCCCGTTCTCGTCGGGCATCGCCGGGGCAGAACTCCCGGCCAGGTTCGCCCCGCCTACTTTCGTCCTCTATGATGGGACCTCGGACCCTGAGAATCACATAGCCGTTTATCGGCAAAAGATGTTGGCATTGGCGATTCCGAGAGCCCTGATGGAGGCATGTATGTGCAAGAGCTTCGGGTCGAGCTTGACAGGATCTGCCCTACAGTCGTTCATAAATCTGCCCAGAAGTTTGATATCCACTTTTGCCGAACTGCACCAGTTGTTCCTACGACAATATTCGAGCAGTAGGCGCCTCGATAAGCACCCAGACGATCTCTATGCCGTAATCCAGAAGCCGGGATAACCACTAAGGGCGTACCTCTCGAGATTTAATAAGGAGCTGGTCGCAGTGCCTAACTGCCCAAACAGTACTGCCGTGCGAGCCTTCACGAAAGGTCTCGATGTGGATTTTGACCTCCATCGAGAGATCTCCATCTACCCTTGCCAAACGATGGACGATGCTCTGAATCGCGCGTGGGCCCTCATCAAGTGGGAGGAGGATGAGCCCTATCGGCGAGCACGCCGCAATAGCGGGAGACCGAACACACAGGAGGAGGGCCGTCGGGAGCAAAGAGACAGACGTCCTCCGAGGTCGCATCCATATAGCAAGCCGCCTCAGGTTAACCACCTGGGGCCATACGTCTCGGAGTACACACTGTCCATTGCACCAGCTGATCTGGTTCAGAATGTGCTCCGCAGGATGCCGGAGAAGGTGAAGTGGCCCCCAAAGATGAAAGCAGATCCGGCCTCGCGCGATATTCAGAAGTTTTGCAAATTTCATAATGATCACGACCACACCACCGCAGATTGTCGCGTCCTGCGTCTCGAAGTAATAGAGCTCCTCAAAAAGGGATACTTGGCTGAATACTTATCAGACCGAGGTAAAAAGACGTGGACTCGAGAAAAATGCACGGAAGATTCAGGGCCCGACAAGGCAGGGGCACCAAAATCACCGGTCCCGGTTCGAACCATCAACTGTATAATCGGGGGGTCGGAGATCAGCGGGATCACTAAGTCTGCAGCAAAGCGAGCCAGGAGGTTGACCAGAGAAGAAGCTGTAGCACCTCGGAGAAATCCGGGCCATCACCCAATTGAATTTACGAGCGAGGAGGTTCCAGGGCTAAGCCACCCTCACGACGATGCCCTGGTTATATCATTGCTTATATCGAACTGCCTCGTGAAAAGGATCTTGGTCGATAATGGGAGTTCAGCAAACATCCTATTCTTGCACGCACTCAAGGAAATGAAGGTACCGGAAGAGAAGATCGTCCGAACCCAAACCCCATTGATTAGTTTCAACGGCGGCGTTCAGATGACGGTTGGGATGATAGTCCTCCCAACATACTGCGGGGGAACACATTACGACGTGCCATTCATTGTCGTCGACGCTCCTAGCGCTTACAACGCTCTGTTAGGGCGACCCTGGTTGCACCAATTAAAACCTGTCCCTTCAACGTTTCACCAAGTGGTCAAGTTCCCAACAGCAGGAGGGGTTTGTACGATACGAGGTGAGCAAAATGCTGCCAAGGAATGTTACTACGCTAGCTTTAAGGCGGTATGCACTCAGCAACACTTCGCCAGAAGCGAGCCACTACCACCCGCGGGGGAGTCTGAGGAGACAGAGGAGGTCGAACTCGATCCAATTAACCCTGCG
The DNA here is from genome assembly GCA_026898455.1 of Plectranthus barbatus. Taxonomy (NCBI): domain Eukaryota; kingdom Viridiplantae; phylum Streptophyta; class Magnoliopsida; order Lamiales; family Lamiaceae; genus Plectranthus; species Plectranthus barbatus. The sequence goes on from JAPKLW010000746.1 coordinate 62,457, forward strand.
AAGAAGATGAACATAGGAGTCGGGTTGGAACCTGAGGTCCGGACTCAGTTGATCGAATTTCTCAGCAATGAGAAGGAAGTGTTCGCATGGTCACACAGAGACATGGTAGGCATCGACCCAGAAGTAATGACGCATAAACTACAGGTCGATCCAAGTCATAAACCGGTGCAACAGAGAAGAAGGAAGTTCCCTGCAGAAAAGAACGAGGCAATCAATGAAGAGATACAAAAATTGTTGGACATCGGATCCGTTCGGGAGGTGAAATACCCGACTTGGCTCGCCAATGTTGTGGTAGTCAAGAAAAAGAATGGGAAGAACCAGGTGTGTGTGGACTACACGGACCTAAACAAAGCATGTCCAAAAGACCCGTACCCGTTACCCCACATCGACTGTATCGTCGATGCAACTTCAGGACATGAGTTACTAAGCTTCATGGATGCGTTCTCAGGGTACAACCAAATACTCATGCACCCCGAAGATCAAGAGAAGACAACTTTTATGACGAGCAAAGGAATATACTGCTACAAGGTCATGCCCTTCGGACTTAAAAATGCAGGCTCAACGTATCAGAGGCTCGTGAATAAGATGTTCGAACCACTTATCGGAAGGACGATGGAAGTATACATTGATGACATGTTAGTAAAATCAAAGATCGCGAACGACCATGTTGGTCACCTACGCCAAGCATTCGAGATTCTCAACAAGTACAGGATGAAGTTAAATCCCGCAAAGTGTACATTCGGGGTAGCATCAGGAAAATTCTTGAGGCACGTAGTCACCATGCGAGGAATAGAGGCGGATCCCACTCAAATTCCAGCTGTCAGAGGAATCGCACACCCGAAAAGTACGAAGGAAGTCCAGAAACTCACAGGTCGGCTGGCGGCACTTAGCCGCTTCATCTCCAGATATTCAGACCGAACGCACGAATTCTTCCAAATTTTGAAGAAAGGAAAGAAGTTCGAATGGACGGACGAGTGCGCAAAGGCACTCGAGCAACTAAAAGATTATCTTGCTAGCCCACCACTCCTGTCCAAACCTGAAAAAGCGGAGATGTTGCTGCTTTACTTGTCCGTATCGGAGCACGCGCTTGGAGCAGTCCTCGTTAAGGAAGTATCTGGGAAGCAGCGGCCAGTACATTATGCAAGCAAACCACTGCTCGATGTTGAGACGAGATATACGGTACTCAAAAAATTGGCACTGGCATTGGTAACGGCGTCACGCAAGTTGAGGCCTTACTTTGAGTCCCATCCCATTAAAGTAGTTACATCCTATCCATTACGAACCGTATTCTCGAAGCCTAGTCTATCTGGGCGGCTACTGAAATGGGCAGTAGAGATCGGAGGCTACGGCCTCGAGTTCGAGCCACGAACCACAATCAAATCACAAGTGCTGGCCGACTTCATCGCCGAATTCACCACAAATCTCCAAACCGATGCAGAAAAAGAAATAGCGAGCTTGGAGATCAAAGAGACAGCCGCAGAGCCTTGGATCCTACAGGTAGACGGATCAAGTAACATTCATGGAAATGGAGCAGGCATAAGACTCCGAAGTCCGATGGGGTAAATATTCGAGAGGGCTATCCGCCTAAACTTTGAGGCCACGAACAACGAAGCAGAGTACGAGGCATTGGTACGAGGAATGCAACTCGCTAGAGAATTGGGAGCCCGCCGCCTACAAGTATAAGGAGATTCACAACTTGTGGTCATGCAGATGGAGGATCACTTCCAGGTTAGAGAACCCAGGCTGCAGAAATACTGCGACCTGGCACGGAAAATGCGAGAGGAATTTGAAGTATGCGAGCTAAAGCACATCGCCCGAGAGGAAAACGCAGAAGCAGATGCATTAGCAAATCTGGCTTCCACCAAACAGTAATAACATGGGCCGAAGAGCCGGCCGGCCCTAAGGCTGAAATCATGGACTTAACGATTGGTGAATCGTGGATCGAGCCGATACGATATACGAAAGTATATCAAATCTGGAACCTTACCCGAGGATGGAACCGAGGCTATGCGACTGACCAGGTCGGCGGCAAAATACACAATCCACAACGATAACTTGTACCGAAGGTCGGTCGAAGGCCCACTCCTAAAGTGCCTCGAACCAGCTGCGGGGCAGGCAATCCTTATGGAGATACATGAAGGGGATTGTGGAAGTCATCAAGGGGCCAGGCCACTAGCGCATCAAGTAATATCAGCAGGCTTTTATTGGCCGACATTACGAAAAGACGCAAAGAACTACGTACGAAGCTGTGAAGCGTGCCAGTGGTTCAAAGTTACGAATCAAAGTCATGCAGAGCCACTCCATGCTACGATCGTAGCGTGGCCCTTCATGACTTGGGGGATGGACATAGTCGGAAAGCTGCCCAAAGGAATCGGACAAAAAGAATATATCTTAGTAGCCACCGACTACTTCACCAAGTGGGTCGAAGCAGAGGCCTTCGCAAATGTGAGAGAGCAAGAAGTAATCAAGTTCTTGTGGGTCCACATCCTTTGCAGATTCGGAGTACCCAAGGAGATCAGAACAGATAACGGCACACAATTCACAGGCCGGAAAGTACAAGAGTTTTGCAACTGATACAACATCAAACTTGTGTTTTCCACACCAAGATACCCGGAAGCTAATGGACAGGCCGAGTCAACAAACAAGACCATCATGGCAACAATGAAGAAAAGACTCGAAGCCCACAAATCAAAATGGGTGGAGGAACTACCAGGAGTCCTATGGGCCTATCGAACCACTCCAAGGACATCAACAAGAAGCTCCCCGTTTGCCTTAGCTTACGGGGAGGAAGCCGTCATTCCAGCAGAAGTGCGGGGTGGCAGTCTACGTGTGGAAACTTGCCAAGAGGAAGAGAACTACGAGAAGATGCTCAGAAACCTGGAGCTGATCGATGAAAAGAGAGACCAAGCGTTACTTAGCATGGCTCAAAGAAAAAAGCAGGTCGAAAGATTCTTCAACAAGAGGCTCCGCATGCAAACTTTCAAGGACGGAGATTGGGTTCTAAGAAGAGTCTTTCAGAACACCAAAGAAAAAAGTCAAGGGAAGCTCGCACCCACGTGTGAAGGTCCCTACAAAGTCACCAGAGTTGTAGGTCGAGGCGCCTACCACCTAGAAGACCACGACGGAAGGGAGATCGGAAACAGCTGGAACATCAAGCATCTCAAGAAGTATTACTTCTAAGGGGAAGGAGATCGACGGACTTGACCTCCTAGATACGCTGTTCTAAAACCCTACTCTATTTCTCAATTCCCATTCACTCTTAATGAATTATGCTGACTTGAGCGTCGGAGGGGCGATGCTTCGGCATCGCCCAACCCCTCACAAATTCTTCTTGCAGAAATATAAACTAACTTCCGACGCAAAGAAAACAAGGACTCAATCCAGATAAACATACCCTACCCTATCTCATTTCAAGTTATTCTTTGTTGAGTCGATTACTAACTTAAGCATCGGAGGGGCGATGCTTCGGCATCGCCCACCCCGACTGCCACTATTTGCAGAACAGGCGCGCGAATATGAAATTTCAACGGCAAGATCAAAAACATCCATTTAAATCGCAGTACGAGACAAAGAAATTGTTCGCAGAAAAACAAGTTGTTTAGACAGAAAGGTACAAGTTCAGAAATCTTAGAAACATTCAAACAGCAGCGGAATCATCCTGAATCGGACCGGATCCTTGGGTCGAGGTCTGGCCAAGCGTCGTTTCAGACTGCTCCTTCGGACTAGGGCTGCTCATGAGCCGAGTCGAGCCGAGTTCAGCCAAACTCGAGCTCGAGCTCGACTCAATATTTGAAGGCTCGAGCTCGAGCTCGGCTCGACCGAGCTTTATTTTTCAGGCTCGAGCTCGAGCTCGTTTCAATTTTGTGAAGCTCGAGCTCGACTCGAGCTCGACTCGCATGTTAAATTTTTTTGAAATTTTAATAAAATTAATCCGAATTTTCATATCTTGTTCACAAATCTTTGAATTTCGCTGCATTATATGAAGGAATGAATGATACTCTAAATAATGTTATCATCCAATTAACCAATTGATATCAAAATTACCACAACAGAACTATCAATTCTGGAACTATAAAATACAAAAATAAAGAAGAAAAAAATTGAGCATTTAACTACAATCACAGACTAAAAGAATAAATGTTCAAAAAAAAAATCAAAACATGGATCTTGAAAAATAATGTACTCTAATTCAAAATAAAACCAATAAAATGCAAATCTCAAATTATACATTGAGGCTTGGTAGCTTCTATGAGAGAAAAAAAACTAATTCTTAGAAAAGAGAGAATGAGCATCGCAGACACCATAGTCGCCGCCATAGTCGCCGGTCAGGAGAGACGAGAGAGCCACCAACGTCGAAGGAAGATAAAGAACGCCGATGGGAGGAAGAGAGAGAACCATCAGCATCGAAGGAAGAGAGAGCACCGCCGGCACTGACGTGGGAGGAAGAGATTGTCGTGGACTTGGGGGAGAAGAAGAGGGACGGCGCCGCGTGAGAGGAAAAGAGAGACGTGGGTGAAGGAAAAAAATGAGATTGAGGATTAGGTTTTTTTATTTATAGTTAGGTCAAGATGGTAAATTATGAAAACTTAAGGGGGGAAAGTATAAATATATAAAAGAAAGAGTTGAGCTCGATTAGGCTCGCGAGCCTATCGAGCTAAGTTTAATTGAGCTCGAGCTCGAGCTCGACTGCTACTCGAGTAGCTCGAGCTCGAGCTCGGCTCGCCTAGTCACGAGTCGAATTCGAGTTTTTTACGAGTCAATCCCGAGTATCTCGCGAGCTAGCTCGACTCATGAACACCCCTACTTCGGACCATCGCCTCCCTGGGAAGAATCCTCGAGCTGCCTCTGATCTTGCTCGACGTGCTGCTCGGATTCCTTCTCCTGCCCCCGCTCCTGCTCCTCCTCTGGCTCCGGCTCGTCCAGCACGCTGAGGTCGAGGTCCGGGAACTTCCGGGAAATCATTTCCCGGACCTCACTCTCGACCTGCTCGGAGAGAGTCTACAAGAAGGTTAGACAAGTCAAGAAGCTCGTACAGACGTAAAACTCGGTAGAAGGCGTACCTCGTACGTATCGAAAAAGAGGGGGAAGTTGATGAGGGTCTCGAAGTCCAGTCCCTCGCCCGTCTGCATGAGGGCAATCCGCTCCTCATACTTCGCCACCTCAGCCGTATAACTCTCACGTTGACTCTTCAGCCGAGAGTCGAGAGAGAGGAGCTGATCGTTCCTCACCTTCAGATCCGCGGCCAGCTTCTCCGCATCCGCTCTGGCCCCCGAAGCTGCCCGACGCAGATCCTCAAGCTCGGCCTGAGTAGCCTCCGCTTCCTTCCTCGCCGCCTCAGCCCGTCCTTCCGCCGCGGCCACCTGATCCTCCGCCTGATTAAGCTTTTCATTCAGGGAGTCCACATACTTCCTCAAGGAGTCCCGCTCCTTGCGAATGGTGAAGATCTCCCCAACGCATTTGTCGCTGAATACGTCGAGCTCACGGCGGATGGCGTCGAGCTCCATCTGGGCCTGCGAACCATGGCAGAAGTTAGAATCACACCATGAAAGACATAGCGACCTAGGTTACAACACGCACCTGGAGCTGTAGGAGCTGATATCGCGCCAAGCGCGCTTGAGCAGTCCCCGCCTGATCCACAGCAGAGGGATTGGTCAGCATCTGACGCGCCCGAACCAAGAACGCGTCCACCACAGGGTCCGGCGGAGTGGTAGAAGGGATGACAGATCTGCCTGAGTCCTCGCGCCTAGACCCACGATCCTCGGAGCGATGGCGACTACGGCGATCAGACTCTTCCGCCCTCCTCTCCTTCCGCTTGTCCCTATCATCGGTCCGCCGAGGGACCTCCTGTTGGGATTGAAGCTGGGATGTCTCAACCTGCATCACCTCCAGGGGCTTAAAGGGTGGCGGAGGAGGCGGAGGAGGTGTGCTCCTTCTCTCAAGCTCCAGATGTTTCGGGGGGTTAGGAGGCCGACGACGCGCTTCCTCCTCCTCTCTCGCTCTCTTCTTCTCCCTAAGAGCCGCCGCTACCCTGCCTGGGGGAACGTTGGGACGACGACGCTTCATTTCAGCTGGCAAGGCGAACAGCTCCCCTTTACCGGATAGGAAGGTGGTCGAAGTAACGAACCGACCGTTCTGCACAACGGACCACTCCCGGTCACCCACAGTGATATCGTAGGCTCGGTCGACTCTAGCCTGCTCCTCCGGGGAAAGCTCCGGGCGAGGATGGTCTGCAAGAAAACGAAACAAAGAGTCAGACAAGGTCGACTTCATAGATAGACTAGTTCGCAAGGAACCAGAAACCCACGGATAGGGACTCCGCCGTGCCGGATGAACTCAGGATGCTCCTCATTCATCCTGAGGTAGAAGAAGCTCGACCACCAGCCCGGGGAGTTTGACGGAGGCTTCTTAATCAACGTCGAGTACCCTGTGGACCACCGGGTGAAGTAATAATAGTGCTTATCGGCGCACTGGTTGAAGCAATACATGTAGTGCCACTCCCTGACCGTCGCGCACCCCAGTCCCAAATCCATCCACATCAGGAAAACCCCGACCAGGTGACACCAGCAGTTCGGCGCGAGCTGGAAGGGAGAAAGGTTATAAGAAGCAAGGATTTCGGAGAAGAAGGGATGCACAGGCAGTCCAACCCCATTCTCCATCATCGTCGTGTAGAAAGACACGTGGCCCGAGGGGGATCGAAGCAGCGATTTGATTGACGTGGTATGCAGAACCGCACGTCTTTGACCGGGACGGTATCGGCAAGGGCCCATAGCGCCTCCCTAGTATCCGTGGACACCGCACCTAGCACCCGGTGCGTGCACCAGTCCTTCGGGAGAACATAGTCTCCCGCCAACTCAGGTTCCGCCGTCTCCCTCTCTTCGTCTTTGGCCCCGGCTGCCCGGCCAGATCCGCCGGCCTCTCCGCCAGTAACCACCCGCTCTAACCGTCCGAACGTCTCAGCCAGGACCCTATTATCCTCAGAATCAGAATCCGGACTTGGCGCGGCATGACCCGTGCTCGGACCAACCCTCTCCGGTCCTTGGAACAGTAAACTCCAGTCAGGGCCGGTAAAATCTTGGGCGTTCGGAGCCCTAGGCGGCGATGGCGTAAAAGGGGGCGTCGAGCCCTCACGGTTTTTGGAATCACAACTCATCAGAAAAATCAAAACTCGAATAAAATTAACCTAAATAGAAAAGAAAAAGGGGAGGTGCGAGCCCCGGTCAGCCCAACTCCCCACCAAGAACCAGTCGTCATAGCAATCCACAGGAAATCCAATAAGAAAAAGAAAAACGTATACATTAAGGAGCATTTTTAGGTCTTACCTAAGAAATGAAAGGAAGAGTTTGTGCCGAATCACAACAGTATGTGGTCGCCGGAAATCGCACGAAGAAAGTGGGAAAGTGTTCGCGTAAGGGAAAGTGAAAGGCACGAATCCCAAACGACGGTTATAACTTAGAGCGACCCCTCAACTTCTCCCAAACCGCCCCCAGTTTTTCCAGAAATTACGCAACTGCCACTGACTTTTGCCGCTCAAATTTCAAACCCGTCAAGGGCAGCTCGCCGAAAGTAGTTCGACACGAGCAAATTCGCTCAAAGCAGTTCGAACGATATATCACGGCAAGAAAATCACCGGTCCTGGGGACACGTACCCCGACGGACATCATATAAAAACCCCACAACCATGAGTCTAACTCACCAGGGGCTCACCAGGTGGCCATAAAAGTAATGAGGCAGAACCCGAACTGCCCCAAACAAGCGTCGCAGATTCGGGCCCACGGCGACGGCACTCGTAGCAGCTTTTCGGGGCTGCACGAGTCAGGACCCCCACAAAGGAACTGGTCCTAGGAGCCGAAAAGTGCTTGAAAAGCACCCAAATAATACCGGACCACTCCCGGAGTAGTCCGAAGGGCCACAACCTGGGAAACATTTTCGTATATTGGATCGCTAATTTTTGACTTAACCGATCGCTACGAAGCACCCCGTCTAAGTCAAAAGGGGCTATTGTTGGAGGTCCGGACTTGATCCGACCCGGTTAAAGTACCGAACTGGGTTCAAACCACAACCCGAACCCATTATCGACCCAGACACGGGAAAAGCATCCGCCTAAAAGCTGAATAGGATCAAGCTCGGAGCAGTTCGAAGTAAGTAAAAGTAACCAAAGCAGTTCGAATAGTACCGAAAGAAGTCCGATCAGTACCGTCCGCAGCTCGATCGAAGTCCGATACGATGAAGGAAGGAGCTCAATGAAGAACCACGCACTTCATTTCCCTAGCTGCCCAACTAACGACTACTATACGAAAGACTCGGAACTACCAGACTCCCACGACCTGTCAAACCGCCCCGATGATTGCGGGCTCGACTCCAGACAGTTGAGAACGGCGCGGAAACCCTAAGGAGAGGCTGCTCCTATAAATAACTCCTCAATCCATCGTAAAAGGGACGGCAGCAAGAAAGAAAATAGATATATGTTCATAGCAATCTCACTATTATTTTGACTCATAGAATAGCAAATAGATTATAGATTAGTCAAACACTTTCCTTGTATCTCATCAATAACGTCTCTATTCGTCTGTTCCTTTTATATTATTCAAATAACTTATCGTTCTCGGGGCTCCGATTCCATATCAAAATCGAACCTCAACAATCATAAAAATAAAAAGTTGAAATATTTGAGAACAATTGATTTATTGGGTCGAATATTTTCAGCCCAAATACAGCTGTCTGCAAATGGATTACCCGGCCCACTCTCTCTCTCTCTCTCAACAAAAGAAATAGAAATTGGATAAACCGTTAAACCCTGAAGCTGAAAAAATGGCAACTCTTCAGCTCCTTCTCCATCACTCTCACACATTTGCCCTAAATCCATACACCACCATCAATTTCTGCTCCATTCCCCCAGTTTTCTCCCACAAATTGCCGCCAATCAAATCCTCCACCAGTGATTCCCCTTCCACCAGCTCCACCACCCCCCGCCGCGGCCGCAAAAAGTCCACCACCACTACTACCACTACCACTACCACGGCGAAGAGAACAAGGCGCCCGAGAAAAACAGACGCCAAAGATGAAGTGTCAGCAGCCAACGAAAGCGAAAATGTCGACGAAGAGCTCTACGATTACGACGACGGCATCGATTTCCCGTACCAGGACCCGCCATTGGTTTGCTGCTTCGGACCTGCTCAGAAGGAGTTTATGCCCACGGTGAGAGTCGCGCCGGAGCAAATGCACCCGGATATTTACTCGCAATGGAAAATGCTGCAGTGGAACCCGCCGGAGTTCGCCCGGGCCCCAGGTGGCCCACCATCGAATGTGGCGATTTCTCACGTGAGGCTAGGCGGGCGGGCGGCGTTTATAGGGAAGGTCGGGAGTGACGAATTTGGCAAGGAATTGGTGTTGATGATGAATAATGAGAGGGTGCAAACGAGAGGGGTGAAGCTTGATGATAATGCTCGTACTGCACTTAGTTATATGAAGATTAAGTTTGAGGAGGGGAAGATGTCGGCGGAAATGGTAAAAGAACCCGCCGAGGATTTGTTGCTTGGATCGGAACTGAATCTTTCGGTGTTGAAAGAGGTAAATTGTTGTGGCTTTATAGTTTTGTAGTGGCATTTGGAATCTTATGTTTTTGGATTCTGATATGGAAATTTGTGTTTTCTTACAAATTCTTGAAGTTGAAGTTGAAGTTTTTAAGCTGCCTGCTTATTACATGCTTATGTTGCGGTTATTGCCTATTGGTTTTCATTCTAACTTGATTGGAAGTATTTTAGAAGAAGAAAGTTAGTCTTTGATCGTTATGATGGCATATCTAACGAAACAAATGCAAAATCGATGTGTTGATATATTTCGGTGCAGTTTCACAATGTTAAGTAGCTTAGTTACAATTGTGTTGTTTCAAATATCGGTTCTATAAGCACAAGTTTTTAGCTCCTATCTGATGCTAAGGTATGGACTTTATGTTGCTTTCACTTGAGACTCGTAGAATGGGGCGATATACCCATCTTCTGTAATTTGACTGCAAATGTGTTCATAGATTTAGCTGCTTTTCTTGATTGCATTCTTGCAGGCCAGAATATTTCACTTTAACTCTGAAGTCCTGACATCAGCTTCTATGCGTGCAACTCTTTTCAAAGCAATTGCATGGACTAAGAAGTTTGGTGGCCTTGTATTTTTTGACTTGAATCTACCACTACCATTGTGGAAATCACGGGATGAGACGAGAGAGATAATTAAGGAAGCCTGGGAGAAAGCAGACATCATCGAGGTCACTAAGCAGGAATTAGAATTTCTCTTAGATGAAGATCATTATGAGAGAAGAAGAAATTATAGGCCTCAATATTATGCTGACAGTTATGAGCAGACCAAGCAACGAAGAGATTACTATCATTATTCTCGTGAGGAGATCTTGCCACTGTGGCATGACCGTCTGAAATTCTTGTTTGTCACGGATGGAACGCTTCGAATACATTATTACACTCCTACTTTTGATGGAGCTGTGATTGGGACAGAAGATGTACTTATAACGCCATATACTTGTGATAGAACTGGTTCTGGTGATGCTGTTGTAGCTGGGATTATGCGAAAGCTCACAACACAACCTGAGATGTTTGAAAATCAAGATATTTTGGAGAGGCAACTTCGATTTGCGATTTCTGCTGGCATAATAGCTCAGTGGACGATAGGTGCAGTTCGAGGTTTTCCCACTGAAAGTGCCACACAAAATCTGAAAGAACAGGTGTATGTGCCATCAATGTGGTAGATTGAACAGAATCCAAATCATAGACCATAATGCCACTGAAACTAGTTTTAGCTTGCGTTCTTCAATGCACGCATTATTTTATATGCACGAGGGTGCTTTATCAAGATAAGTCTCGTGAATCCCCTCAATTCGAGTTTCAGGGATTAGATCTTCTTCCCTTGTATCCATGAATTTCAGGTACCTGAATATGTCTTTAGCAGCTTGTAGAACTAGCATTCTGTGTATTCCTCTTAAAGGAGGTTCAATCATTTTCGTCGTGTCCAGCCATTGTTATCGCATTTCTAATTCTCTCTATTTGGTTCTTGCCATGTCCATCCATTGTTATCTCATTACACTCATGCTTGCTTGAACGTATTTGCTTAGAATACTGGAATAAGCTAAGTTCCTGAATTCTTGAATTGCACACTTGTGACAAATGAGCATATACCTGCCTAATTTGCTTCAGTTATTAACTTCTAATTTTAAAAGTTGTTTTGAATCCACATGGATTTCAGATGCAGCAAAAGAAACGCTTGTTACTCAAAACGTTGCTATCAACAGCTAATCAGCGGAATCTGACAGCCTAAGAATCTTGAACATTAATACTTGTTTAAATGTTAAAATATTAGACCATTTTCTTGTTTGACCCTGGTAACTGGTTTTTCCTATTTGTGCATCTCTATTTACATGACACCTATTTATCTTGTCATTATATTATCTACTTGGAGTTAGCTACATCTGATGAAATTGTAACAGCATGCAGATTGTATTTGATGCAGAGTTATGTTGAAAAATTTTAGCCATTTCCTCTGCTATGTTTCTTCACAAAAGTTACTTTCATGAATAGCTTGATTTCACGGGAAACAATTGATTCAAATAATCTCTGCTTCCCTCAAGTAAAATGGTTTCTGTCATGTACGGTATTTTGTGACATCAATTATCCATATTTCCCAGCTCTCAGTTGCAGATATCTTGATCAAGTCTACAGCTGACATGATAACAGGAGAACTCTTGCAGGAGCTACTCAGACCTGATTTCCAGATAAGGTATTTGAGCACCCCTTTTCTTGCATCATGGTTTTATGCGCTTCCCAGTTTTCTGTTTCTCAGCTTATTTCTTGCTGAGAAACCAGAAGCTATCATTGTCCTGCGTCACCCAGATTAGGTCTTCGATCAAACTACGTGGCACTTCTTTTACACCCTTTCACATATACAACCTGGATAAGGATTTGCATAAAAGTTCTCCTCCTGTCTTGGAGACGGCCCTCCTTCTCTCTGGTATGGTGCTCCAACTCTATTCTTATGTAATCTCTTCACCTCTGCTGCAAAATCTTCCCAAGAAATCGAGCCATTGTCTAACCTATCTATGAGTCTTACAAAATTGTACCTGTTAAGAGGTGAAAACAAAATGCATAAGGTTTCGTTCTCTTTTTCCCTCAATATATGCAATATGAAGTGAAGATGACACAGTTGTTATTCACCTGTCAGGGCTAATAGTTCGTCTAAACCCCTCAAACCTCCGATGCCCCTGCACAGCCTTCGCCATGTTCCCGTCATACGTGTAAACAAAAACATTGCTCTCCAAAGCTATAATGTAGTCCAAAGCAGCTAAGCGGTTCTGATATCCCATCAAAGGCTTCAACTCTTCTGGAGTTGCAAGCATTGAGTGCGAGAAAACATTAGGGTATTCCTTTCTGAACGCCTCCATGCTTTGATTGCCATAGATTTCTCCTGCTACAATGTATACTCTTGCTGTAGTGGGATACCCCATGGCCTTGAGAAACACTGCTGCCTCCCTCGGGGCCAACGGACACCCCCCACGCAGCCTCTTCTCTCTGCTGTTGATCGCCTTATCCTTCCAGTGCTTAACTTGGTACCTCATCCTCCGTAGCACCTCGGCTTCGCCTGTTGTTAGGTTGTGGCTGCATCCTGTGAAGGCTAGCATATCTTTCTCATACCTCAGGTGAAGTGCAATGTAGGGTTCATCGTCTTCTCTCAATCTGCTCAGCAGTTTCCTCCCCAGCTCCTCAATCTCTGGGGTGTAACGTAGGGCCTCGTAGTTGGCTCGACACCTGAGCTTCTGGATGGATGGGGCGAGTCCGTTGTTAGCTAGGCGCGAGTCCGTGTGAGTAAACCTCATGACCTTGCGCTTCCTGAGCAGCTTAACCATCTCCCCTCTGTAGTAACCGGCCTACAAGAAATCAAAGAATCTTGAATTTGAGAAACCAGAGAGAGAGAGAGGTTGTAGGTTGTAGACCTTAGACCAGGAGATGGGAGCTTTGTTGGTGAGCTTCAACTTTGCATACTTGGGTGGCAACTTGTCGACAATCTCTATATCGTCCCTCAAAACCTCCATGAAATGCTTCCAATCGAAGATATCCTTAAAATCACTGGTGGAAACAAAAACCTCTGGTCATGTGATTTGAACTAGTAACCAATTAGGTTTACGACGATACCTTACCTGGGATCAGTCCAGAAGCTGGAGTGATCGAGGGAAGGAAGCACAAGAGTGGCATTCATGATCTTCACTATTGCAACCATATCACATATCTACTACCACCATAGGCATAGGATAGCTCAATCAGTATGATGAGAGTAGAACAGGTAAAATATCTATCTCAAAACCACTTACTCCTGTTCTCATTTGATTCAGCCCCCCGTTTGCTTGAATTACTATGTAACCATTCGTTGCCGATGATGTCTCTGTAATCAATCATTCACATTTTAACAATAACAAAATTTATAAATCAAGGATTTTGGCAGATGAGGTTTACGTACTAATGCGATTCTTTGGTCGAACTATGCACTGGTATAGATTGCCGCTGTAAGGTTTTCTCCACATCTCTGACAACTGTGGATAAACAAAAACATTTACTATGCTAACATTTCATGTTTTATTTCACCATCTCATTCAAATCATACACATCACTAAGTCTAAGTGTGAGAACCTGGCTAACCACCTACTATTGACAATTGATTTTAAAAAATTTCAAATTGACCCAAGCCAACCTTTTCCTGATTTTTTATTATTATTCTTAAATTTATTGTTTAATTACAAATAATTTGAACTTTTATTAAAAGTTACAAAATTTAGTTCAATCAAGCATAATAAATTTGACCTATAGTCGAGCTCAGGTTTAAATCTCAATTTTTTTTTTATTGAACTCAGTCTACTGACTCGGCTTTTTATCACCGATACTGACGCCAGAGTGGTAAAATGAAATGGTTAAATTTAGAAAACAAAACCAAAAAAAAAGAAAAAGGTGCGTAACGTGCGGTTAATCACAAGAATTCAACGTTGAGAAATATTCCAGTAATTTCAACTCAAAATGTGATTAACACCCACTAAGTCTAACCCCATCGTGGCCCAAAAGGCGCAACTCCTATTAATGTCAGTCATAATTTCTATTAATAAAAAACGAACATGAATATAAATAAATGTTTTCCTGCAAATTAAATGATATGTTTAATGTTGTTTGAACATTTGTAAATATTCCATCACTAAGTTCCTGACTAGCATGTTGTAGACTTGCTTAAAGCAATTTAACTGCTAAAATCTTAATAAAATGGAAGCTTAAACTTAGAATAAACTTTTAATTTAAATTATTATTTTTCACTCCTTTCCAACTCACCGGAGATTTCTTCTTCCGCCGTTTCACCTCCGCCTCAAAAACGGCCTTCTGCGCTGTGGACGACAGATCATTCCTCAAACTCCGCGTGATCATCGTCTCCTTCTCCGCCGCCGCAAACTCCCCATCCCCGCCGCCGTGCAGCATGAAGAATAATCGCAAATACGCCGAGATCACCGCCATCATCAGAAGAATCACGACAACCGTACGGCACACGTGCTTCCTTGGAATCAAAGGTTTCGAGAACCGTTTCACGCACTGGTGGACCCACGAAACCAACTTTTCCGGCCACCGCCGCCCCGACGGCGGGTGGTGGCGTTGGTGCTGAATATTTTGTGGGCCATTTCCATTCTCGTCGTCGTGCAATTCGTCCGACTCCGTATCGGTTTGATTGTATTCGGGGGTGCCTTCCTTGTCCGGTACGACGTCGGCGACACGGCGGCGATGGTGAGTGGCGGAGGAGGCTGCGGTGGCCGTTGTCCCGCCATTTGACATTGCTCGGAGGAAAACCCCGGGATTGAAATACAAAGAAGTGAGAGAAAGTTGGATGGGGAGAGATGGAGAGGAAGGCATGGATGTAAAAAAAACGGTTGCTTTCTGTTAATGTGCTAAAAGAGAGAGTAAAAAAAAAGGAAAATAATATTGGGTATTTATCTAGGAAAAATAATGTGTTATTTTATTTTTGGAATAAATCTAGCAAAGTGGTATTTTGGTTTACTTAGTGAGAGAAAGAAATACTCCCTTCGTTCCGATTATATAGTCCGGGTTACTATTTTAGGGTGTTTCAATTATAATTTATATAGTCCAGTTTCTATATTTGGTATTGTTTTTATATGGTAATTTACCATTACATCCCTAAATAATTTTAAAAAATGAGAATATTAAATGCAATATTATGAATAATTATTGCTTTAAATAAGGGTAATGTTGGAAGTTTGTTTAAATATTAAATAATTTTTGACAAACGTGTATGATCAAACTGGACTATATAATTGGAACGGAGGGAGTATGTATTAATGTATGGATATATAGTTATAGATATTCCTTGCAT
>JAPKLW010000746.1:82864-107632 GCA_026898455.1 Plectranthus barbatus
AGAATTAACATGGAAAAAAAAGACTCCCAAAGAATGAAGTAAAACAAATCGATATACATTGGTGCGTGAATAACATTGATATCATCTTTGAAACGATTAAAAGAAGGGTTGATTTCAAAACATATTAGATAGTGTTTAATTATATTATTGTTTGTAACTTGTCGAAATATTAGAGGTTCATATCTCAGTGGTGCTACATGTACCTCTCCAAACCTAATTGCACATCCATATCCTATATATTTTTTTAATTTTTTGGCAAAAACTTGTGTTAGACATGTCTAAACGGTTTAGGCGGGTTTTATTCATACTTAAATGGGTTCACTCATCCTAAATAAGGTTTATTAATTCCCAATTAGGGTATATTAGATGGTTTTGAGTTGGGTTAATGGATAAAATCCGTCTAAACTATTTAGGCGTGCCTAACCTGAGACCTTCCCTAATTTTTTATTTCTTTTCGCTTTGGGATTTGTAAAATTGATCAAATTATTTAAAGGGAAAAGTATCAATTGTATTACAAACTATTCTGGTTTTCTCAAATATATTACAAACTATGCATATTATCAAAATATGTTACAAATTATCAGTTTGTTCCAAATTTATGACGGGAGCAAATTTCCGGCGACGGAAAGTTGACGTGGCTCGCCGGATGACACGTCAACATTTAAAATTACACATCATCGTACAAATATATTACAAACTATTGTGATTTTCTTAAATATATTACAAATTATTGTAAGTTTCTCAATTATATTACAAACTATACATATATGTATATTTCCAAATAAACATTACAACTATCAAATTTATTTTAAAACAACGACGAAAACATATTTAATTATATTTTAAAATTTTAAATCTTTAAATAAATATAATAATTATACTTAAAATTATGACATAAAAATTCTTGAAAAGTTTTTTAAAAAATGGAAAAATACTTATTTTAATTTTTGTTTTCCTTTTTTGCTCTCGTCTCTCATTCGGCGAACCAAAACTCAAATATTCCTGTAAATAATAATATTTATTGATGGTATTTTACATATGTCAAATATATATATCATTATTATTTGACCCTCAATAATTATTATTTTTCATATGAATATTATTTATTTTTGTTTGGCGATGGGAGAAACGAGAGCAAAACGAATATGAAAATTAAAATATGTGTTTTACCATTTTTTAAATTTGTCGAGAATTTTTAATAAAGTATAATTATATGTTTTCAGCATAAATTTAAAATAAATTTATAGTTTGAATATTTATTTAGGAATGTATATAGTTTGTAATATAATTGAGAAACTTACAATAGTTTGTAATATATTTGAGAAAATCACAATAGTTTGTAATATATTTGTACGATGACGTGTAATTTTAAATGCTGACGTGTTATTCGGCAAGCCATGTCAACTTTCCGTCGCCGGAAATCTGCTCCCGTCATAAATTTGGAACAAAACTGATAGTTTGTAATATATTTTGATAATATGTATAGTTTGTAATATATTTGAAAAAATCAAGATAGTTTGTAATATAATTGATACTTTTCCCTTATTTAAACTGTATAAGTATCATTAGTCTATGAGACTATGATCAAATCAAACTCAACTATTAATAAAACATTCAATTTTCTTTCATTTACGTACGCAATCTACATTCTTATATATTTTACCTTCTCATATGTGATTTAGCTTTACCTCAATTTTTTTGAGTGAAATATGTATCACTCCTCTCCAAAATAATATAAAAAACAAGAACATTTTAAAATTTTGTATTGGAATCTATAGAAATGAGAAAATAACTTCTTTTTTTTGTGTGTGTGGGTGAAAGTGAAGCAATATAAATAGATATTTTCATTCAGGAAATTTAGTAGAGTTAATAATTATTTAATATATATAGGGGTGTAACGACTCGAGTCGAGTCGAGTCGGATAGTGTCGTGTTCAAGTTTGACTCGTTTAATATTTAGTCGAGTTTTGAGTTTTTTTATCGAATACTTTGATGTTCACGAGCTTTATTGAGCCTTAGTCGAACCTAAACGAACTTTATAAATTTAGAATATATTTAAAATGTTCATCATTATTTTGAAAGAATACGTTAGTTATTCCAAGATTAATATCATAGTCATGTTTAATTTTAAAAAAAATTCATTACTAGAAATAATAATTATTATTATTATTATTACTCTTAAATCATAAAAAAATTAATTTTATAAAAGTAATTATTTTATATTTCTTACATTATAGCTAACGAGTTGAATGCTATGATGCTTAAGTTTGGTTAAACGAACTTTACTAAACGAGTTATGAAAGAATTTTTATTGAAACATGATCCGAGTAATTCACGAATAATTTAGTTCTTTTACACCATAAATATATACAAGATTTAAATTATATTAAAAAAAAATAAGTGTCATTCATTATAATTAAAGCAGTGCCACGTATGTGTGCGCAGCTGAGAAGGGAGGACGACCAGAGCCGGCTAGCCGCTAAAATTACGCAATAGATTGCATTTTCTTTATATATATATTGTCATAGTTCATTATATTTACTTTGCAATACTATTTATTAATCTTATTAATACATATTATAAAAACAAATACTATTTTAATATAATATAATTTAAATTTATGAATAAGATTTTAATTTAAGAGATTACAAGTTTTGATTATGAACAATTTTTAATGATAATTGAATATAAAATTGTTGATTTCGATTTATAATGAAATAAGGATCCTCGAAACTTATGAGAAAATAAGAGAAAAACAACTAAATAATTATAAAATAATGCAACTCTATTTGAAGAATGAAGTGTGGAGTTTGAAATTCCGCAGACTACAAGTATAATATTGAAAAAATTGATGTGCAAAATGAACTATCGGTTCCCCTTTTATAGCTCAAGGGGAGCATAATTTTAGAGGATCTCAGAGGTTGGTTCCTACTTTCCCGGAGGTAGTTTTCGTGGGTTTGGCGACTGTAGATTTCTTAGGATCGTTGCGGGAAGTGGTGGTGGCGTCCTTTTCGAGTCATCCAGGTTGGTTGCGGACAGTGGTTCCATGGCTCCTCGCAGCAATAGATCGTGGTGTGGATTACGAGCGGGACCTTGCTTATGGATCGTGATCCAGTTGAAGCGGTTCTCCGAAGGTTTTGTAGTTCCTTGGATCTACCCTTCTCCTCGTCGCGGGCTTCTGGGCCTGGATTGTTGTCGTCCTTACTAGATTTGGGCCTTGACTGTTTTAGTCCAATCATTTTTTTGGTCCAATATAAATCAAAACAAAAAGAATTAAATACTAAAAAATATTATATACCTTAATTCAATGAAATGAATCCTATTTTCAACTAGTGAGATTAACATAATTCATACGAAATCTAAAATTTAAAAAGAGATCAAATAAAAATTAGTATTTAAGTAGGAAATAGAATAAGAAATGCGACTAGATAATCTCTTTCATCCTATTAAATCATCTGCATTAGCCCCTCTACTCTTACATATAAATAATGAGTAATTGTAAAATTAACTTCACAAAATGAAAAAAACATAAGGTATGGTAAATTCGAAATGAGTGATTTGATTAAATGTTTTTCTTCAGGGTCAAAGCAAACAAAGAATCCATCATCCTCATCACGATGGAATCGACTCCAACAACTATGCCATCAGTTGCTCTCCTTTCAATTCTCAGCTTTCCATGTGTCAAATTTGTTGTGAATTGAAGCGACTGCAGACACAAATAACTAACAGAAAATAAAACGAACACAAATAATTTATAGTGGTTCGAGCTATGCTCTACGTCCACTCTTCAAGCCTCCTCGGTGATGATATTATTATGGTGAAGAAAATACTAAGTATGTGACAATTACAATTGATGGGGAGCAGTGGAATATATAGGGAGATATTCCTAATCACATAAGGAATATAAAACCTAGATATGGTAAGATATATCTAAACCTAAATCTATCTAAAATAGATTTATTCTCATCCAAATCTAATACTGATTAGGATAAATCTTGTCTAACAAGGAAACAAAATATACACAATATATTTTCCATATCTATCCAACTCGAACTACTCCTCGAGTTCCTCGACCTACACAGCTCAACCCACATTACTGGACTAGTCTCCTCGACCCACTCGAACTACTTCCTCGAGTTATATTGAGACTACTCCAACAATTCTCCACCTTAGGCTCAATATCACCTCGGCTTGGCACCTCCTCTTTAGTTCGACTTCAACAGTTTGATCAGTTCCAGACAGTACTCAAACTTAGTACCTGGAACTGACTTCGTAATCATATCCGCAGGATTATCGAGAGTATTGACCTTGTGCAGCTCGACCTCTCCAGCTGCAACCACATCTCTTATAAAATGGAACTTCACATCGATGTGCTTAGTTCTCTCATGATGAACATCATTCTTTGCCAACTGCAAAGCACCTGATCATCACAGGAAACCTTCATTTTTCCTTGATCAATCCCCAGTTCATTCATGAATCCGAGCAACCACAGACCTTCCTTAATCGCTTCGGTCAAGGCAATGTACTCCGCCTGCGTCGAAGATAAGGCAACTACCCTCTGCAGACTTGCTCTCCAACTAATCGCCGTTCCATACAATGTGAACACAAAACCCGTCAATGACTTCCTCGTATCCATACATCCTGCATAATCTGAGTCAACAAACCCTTCGACTGGGAGCCTCAAGCTCGAACCATCATCCTCGAAGACTAGACCCTTTTCAACTGTCCCTCGAACATACATGAGGACCCATTTCAGAGCTGTCCAATGCTCTTTCCTAGGTTCGGCAATGAACCTACTAACCATGCTGAGAGCATAAGCAAGATCCGGTCTCGTACAGACCATATCATACATCAACAAACCGACAACGCTCGCATAAGGAACACCTCTCATAAACTCCCTTTCTTCCTCGTCGAGTTTCCCAGCAGCACTCAACTTGATATGAGCTGCTAACGGAGTGAGCACATGCTTTACATCCTTCATTCCATGCTTCTCAAGAACTTTCATCAAGTATCCCTCTTGAGATAATGTGAGTCTTCTTCGAGCTCTGTCTCAAACTATTTTCATACCCAAGATCCTTCGAGCACAACCTAGATCCTTCATCTCGAACTCCTGACTAAGAGCTTCCTTCAGTTCGGTTATCCCTTACTTATCTCGACTCGCTATCAACATATCATCTACATGCAACAGTAGATAGATTCGAGTCTCCATATTTTCACCTCGAAAATACACACATGGGTCATGTTTGCATCGAACAATGTCCTGCTGAACCATAAACTTGTCGAACTGCCTATTCCACTGCCTTGGAGACTGCTTCAATCCATACAATGACTTCTTGAGAAGACACACCTTCTCCCCGCTACCAGCTTCCTCGAAGCCCTCGGGCTGTGTCATTAGGATCCTTTCCTCCAGCTCTCCGTACAGAAATGCGGTCTTCACATCCAGTTGCTCCAACTCCATGTCGTACCGAGCAACTAATGACAATATCAGCCTTATAGACCTTTGTTTCACCACCGGCGCAAACACCTCTCCATAATCCACACCTTCCCGTTGCGTGAAGCCTCGAGCAACTAGTCTAGCCTTGAATCTAACCCCAGAAACCTCTTGTTTCATCTTGAAGATCCACTTACAGCTAACTATCGATTGCTTCTCCCCCGGCTTATCCACCAACTCCCAGGTGTTATTCTTCTTCAAGGAGTCCATCTCCTCCTTCATGGCATTTGCCTTTTGAGCCTCTCCTTACAAGTTATGGCCTCGGTATAGCTCTTCGGCTCAGTATCATCCAGCTCTACCTCTTTCGCCATAACAAAGGCATATGCTACCACATCAGCATATCCGAATCGAGTGGGAGGTCTTATCTGTCTTCGTTCCCTATCTCTCGTGAGATTATAATCTTGAAGCGCACCTGACCCTCGAACCACCTCGATCTTGCCATCCACCTGAGGTGCACTCTTCGACCCACTGGTCGGCTCCACTTCAATCTCAGCACCTGATCTATCTCCTTCGACCTTGTCTAACTGTTCCTCCGAAGCACCACCTTGTTTCTCAAGGATATTTTCCCGTTCCCCGGCCCCTTTATCCAGTTCTCCTACCAGCTCCTCCTAGAACATCACATCCCTGCTAATGATGAACTTTCTTACATACGGCTCGAGACACCATAACTTGTACTCTTTCACACCTTCGGGGTACCCAATGAATATGCATTTCAATGCCCTCCTCCCAAGCTTATCTCTTTTAATGTTCGCATAAGCCACGCAACCAAAAGCTCTGAGGTTGCTAAAATCCGGAGGATGACCAGACCATATTTCTTCCGGTGTCTTAAAACCTAGTGCAGTCGAGGGGCACCGGTTATCAAATAAGCTGCAGTAGTCACTGCTTCTGCCCAAAATGACTTGGGTAACTTTGCACCGAACAGCATACACCTCGTTCTTTCTAGCAACGTCCGATTGTACCTCCCCGCCAATCCGTTCTGCTAAGGTGTTCCAGCCACTGTCTTGTGCCTTGCAATACCGTGCTTCGAACAGTACCTCTCGAAATCCTTCGAGCAATACTCAAGGTATTCACATTCATAGGCATACTCAACCACTATCACAATCAATGCAAACTAAAGTCAATCAATTCTCATCTTGCATCAAAGTCCTAGGGTTCAAACATGCTCAAGTTTCCACAATCTCGCGTTTTATTCAAAAAATTTCCCATGCAGAAATTTAAATAAAGCAAATAAAAGATAGAAAAGAGTTTCGAATCCGTAAATCTTCCTCCCCCCAAACTTATTCGAAAATCAGAGAGAATAAATTTGAAAGTCAGATTCAGAATTCGAAATTGTACCTCAATTGTTGGCCTCAGACACCAACTTTTTATCCTTCTTTCCTCAAACTCTGACCTGCGTGGATTTTGGGTTGTTGGCACTCTATCTCGGCCGTGGCAAGCTCTGTCTCGGCTGGGATGGAGCCTTCTTGTAGACCTCCTTCTCGGTCGAAGTATCCCACATCTCGGACCTCTGTCTTGACCGTGGCGGCCTCTGTCTCGGTCGAAACGGACTTCAAGATTTTTTTTAATTTTTTTTTCAAAAGACAATAAAAGTGAAATAACATAGTAATGCAAAACGAAATAAAATAAAGAAAAAGGAAAAACACAATGGGTTACCTCCCATTCAGTGCCTTATTTACCATCGTGGCTCGACTCAGTATCAGCTCACCAAGGCGGTCGAGTCCAGACTCGTCGTCCCCTTGAGTCAATCATGAAGACTTTCCAGTTTTGAATGACAGTGGTGTACTCGGAAGGAGGCAGCTTAATTGCCGATTTCACCGCTCCGTTTCCTCGTTCCCACCGAATTGCTTCTTCTTCTTCCTCCGGTGTCTCGTCTTCTTCTTCCTCTTCTTCAGCAGTAATAATCCGGTTGCACTCTCATTTCCTCTTGTTCTTGTCTATGTAGAAAGTTATGGATTCTTCATTCCCTCTCAGTGTGATCTCTCCCTTCTTGCAGTCGATCAGGACTCCGGCTGTGTCGAGGAACTCTCTTCCCAAAATCATAGGGGTGTTGGCATCTTCTTTCATCTCATGAACTACAAAATCAGCAGGAAATATCAGATGACCAACTCTAATAAGTACATCCTCTACGATACCTTTTGGCTTGGACACAGATCGGTCCGCTATCTGAAGAGTAATCGTGGTGGCTCTCATCTCTCCTGTCTCCAACTTCTTGTAGATCGACAAAGGCATCAGGTTGATGCTTGCCCCGGTGTCACACAGCACATTCTGGAATTCTTTCCCTCCTATCTCGATGGGTATCGAGAAGCATCCTGGGTCAGATCTCTTGATCATGATCTGCTTTTGTAGGAGTATGCTGCATACCTCATGGATATTCACAGTTTCGTTTTCCACGAATTGCTTCTTCTCGCTCATCAGCCTCCTTAGGAACTTCATGTATCCCGGTATTTCCATGAGAGCTTCAACAAGAGGAATGTTAATATTCATTTTTTTAAGATTTTCAACAAAGTTAGTGAATTTAGAGTCTTCCATTTTCTTTGCAAATCTCTGTGGGAAGGGCATTGGAGCAACCGGCTCATTTCTTCTCTCTTTCTCTTTTTCCTTCTTGCCCTGCTTGGCTTCCTGTTTCGATCGGGATGAGTCGATCCCGGCCGTCCTGCTTTCCATCTGCCCCAGCCATTCTTGGCTTGTCTCGGCGGGTCCGACCTGCTCTGTCTCGGCCGGTTCACACTCCACCTCGGCCGGCCTGCTTTCCTCTGCCTTGACCGGGATGGGGGCCATCTCGGTCGATACAGAGGTGTTATGCTCGGGGTTCTCCTCTTCTGTTTCAACTTCTTCTCATTCTACATGGCTCGGACCTTCATACTTCTTTCCAGATCGCAGCGATATGGCATTTACTGATTTTGCCTTTGCTGGATTTGTCTCCGTCATGCTCGGAAGTTGGCCCGGCTTGTGCTGATTTCCCAAGGTGGTGGAAATCTGACTCAATTGGGTGTCCATCATTTCCAGATGCTTTGTCATCAGTTGCATGTGAGTGGCCATCCCTTTCACTTCATTCTCCACCTTGCCGAACCTGTTGTCTGAACTCTTTATGAATTTTTCCAGTGTCTCTTCCAGCATAGACTTCTTTCTCTCCACGATCTCACCTCCTGTACCTACATCAAAGCCAGGTGGAGGGTGTTCTGCAGCAGTGGGGTTAGCATAAGAAAAACCAGGGTGAGATCGCCCATGGTTATAGTGATAACCCTGATTACCTCGGTAGTTATTGTGATAACCACCGCCAATGTAGTTCACCTCCGAATTCGCAGCTCCAGATGAACTGCCTGCTCCCCGGTTGATGTAGTCAGCCTCCACCGGAAAAATCTCCATGCTTGGCTCAGTAGTAACAGCAACAACCTTAGCAGTTCCCAGCTTCTCAATTTCCTCTCGGAGCTTCTTCACCTCTGCAGCCACATCGACTTCTGGCTTGGCCTCTACAGCTTTGACTGGAATCTGTCTCTCAGTAGGCCATTGGTGGCTGTTCAGTGCCATGTCTGCTAGCAGTCTCATGCTCTTTACCACTCTTCTTCATCAGGATCCCTCCAGCTGATGCATCTACCATCTCCTTCATGTGAGGATTCAGACCTTCATAGAAGTGGCAGACCTGCATCTCAAGATCAATTCCGTGTCCGGGGCAGAGTCACAGGAGCTCCTTATATCATTTCCAAGCTTCATGCAAGGATTCATCATAAAGCTGCTTGAAAGTAGTGATGGCAGCATTCCTCTTCAGTAGCAGGCTCGGTGGGAAGTAGTTGGTGAGGAATTCTGCTCGCAGCTCCTCCTATGTCCCGATTTGGCTTTTGTCAAGCCCAGCATACCAAGACCTGGCCTCATCTCTGAGTGAGAATACGAAGAGTCGCATCCTAATGACGTCCTGGGGGACTCCATTCTGCTTTATCGTATCGCACACCTCGATGAACAAGTTGAGGTGGGCGTATGGATCTTCCACTGCTCTCCCCCCAAACTGATTCTGCTGCACCATCTGTATCAACCGTGTGTGCAGTTCAAAGTTGTTGGCGTTGATGCCGACCCTGAATCCTGCTTCCTCCTACTGTGGTAAAAATCGGTCTAGAATAGACCTCTGTGGGACCACCACCTGTCTGTTGTTCAGCTCCGCCAGTCGTGCGGCTTGCTCTGCCTGAATAGCTTGGGCAGCAAGAAGTTGCTCTCTCATGTTTTGTATATCCCGTAGCAGTTGTCTCTGTTCTTCTGGTGGCATGTTTTGAAACGGGGCTTCCGGGTTTGCTTCCATCTCAAAATTCAGCTTCTTTCCCTTCTTTTTGTTGTTCCTGCAGGCTGCTTCGATTTATGGTATGAAAGGTTTGAGTGCCTTTCCTTTGTTCCGCGTGTTCATGCACCTGCACAGTAATCGAGGGAAATTTCAGAGTATCCCGGCCGGGATAGGGTGTGTCACGGCCGAGAATAAGGGTCAATCTCGACCGTGGCAAAGGCTGCCTCGACCGAAACAGACACGGTACAGAAAAAAACTCACGCACACGAAAGGAAAAACATAATCCAAAAACAAAGAAAAACAATACCAACTCGAAACTTAAAAATAAAAATTAAGAAAATATAACCCAATCCATAAGTTCTTCAAACAATCCAGTAATAACTCGCCGTCTGACTATCCCCGGCAACAGCGCCAATTTGATCGATGCTAAATCTGCATACAAATTATAGCAAAGGGCAAATACATTTATTGTAACCCGAAGGTTGTCGAACCCACAGGGATAGTGCAACGAAGGAGAATCATGTACTGAATATAGTTTTCAAAACCTTTGTTTGGGCAAATCAATTTTAGGGTCTTGGGTTTTTCAAGACAAATAATTAAAAGGGATAAAAACAAGTATTAAAAAGCACATATTCTAGTGAAATCTACCAATCTGAACAACATGCAAGAAACAACTATTCAAACCCAGAAAATATATTTTTGGTAAAAAATCTATTAGTGTGGATTCAATTCCTTGGTCGGGCAATTAAATCCTAAATCATTAACTAGTGGTAATCTCCTCTCGGTCTCAAACACACAAATTAATCAATTCTGTTAAAGATTAGATTTTTCCTACAATTGAAATCTTCTTGGTCGGACAGATAATCAAAAGTATTAAATCCTAACTTCCTGTTACTAACCTTCACCTCTCGGTCCTTCGATTAATAACTGTAACCTACCTCAATCTTCATCTCTCGATCCTTCGATGAGAATAGACTTAAAGCAAAACATAGGATTTAAACCAGTTTAAAGGGTTTGAATTATTGAATCTAAACATGCATCACAGATGGAGAAATCCTAGAACCTGTTTAGGGTTCTAGCCTAACATATTGAAAATAAACATTGCAGGGAAAATTAAAGATTGCATTAAAAACAATAAAAGGTTTAACAAAAACTAAAGAGGAATTATAAAAAAGATAAAGTGAAAACAAAAAATTAAAGATAGAACAATGTGTAGAAGGTGGAACAAAAACAGGGACTGGACCAAAAGAACCACCCTAATTCTGAGCTAAATATGAGTTTATATAGTAGTAGGGTTGAGGCCTTGGATGGTAGGAATTTCCTTCTTGAATTGATGGCTTCAAAAGGAATGATTTTCTTGGTTGAAACATCCCTTTTGGGGTCTTCATTGTTTCCAAATTGATGTGTAACTTGAATCCCAAGCAATTCTCGCCCAAAATATGTGAAAATCTCGCAGAATCTCGCCAAAACAGCTCACCCCGGCCGAGATAACCCTTTACCCCGGTCAAGATGGATCTGCCCCGATCGAGATAGCCTTCAACTCGGTCAAAACAGAGACCATTTTTGCCACTTTCGACCATTCTGCGCAGTCTCACGGTTTCGGTCATAACTTTCACTCCCAAACTCCGATTGACCCGATTCTAGTTGCATTGGAAAGCCAATTCAAAGATATTTCAAATGACATACTCCATTATCTCAGATTCCATCTGTGGAAGAAGTTGTGACTGTTTCTTTTAACATATGCTGCTTTCGGCACGGGTTTCCATTGGATTTGGCCTAAAACCTGCGAAATCTTACCATGACAAGCATAACACCCTCTAATATATACTCATGCTCAATTTATTCAAGAAAACAAGCTAAAATGCATAAAATAAAAGAGAAATAATGCGATAAGAGAGTAGAAAAACGAGCTTATCAGTTGCCTGTGCCACAGTACTGATTTGTCAACCGTCACTATCGAAGCCTCCCCGATCATCGTGCTCCCCATCAGAGTGTATATTCCATTCCTTTGAGCTCCTTTCATCAAGACCAGGGATCCTTTGCACACCTTCAAAGTCCCAGCTTCCATCTTGATCGTGTAACCCAGTTCATCAAGCATCCCCAAAGAGATCAAGTTTCTCTTAAGCTCCGGAACGTACCTTACACCTCGAAGTACCCTTTCTGTATTATCGTGCATCTTAATCCTCACCGAACCCATTCCAACCACCTTGCATGATTTATTGTTACCCAGAAGAACACTCGAGTTCTCCTGCTCCTCGAACCCTTCGAGCCATGA
Organism: Plectranthus barbatus; assembly: GCA_026898455.1. NCBI lineage: Eukaryota > Viridiplantae > Streptophyta > Magnoliopsida > Lamiales > Lamiaceae > Plectranthus > Plectranthus barbatus. The sequence continues at coordinate 94,897 of JAPKLW010000746.1, forward strand.
CTTATTAGGTGTCATGTGGAATGTACAACCTGAATCTAATATTCATTCCCTCTCCGAGCGCTCATTCAAAATCACTAATGCCTCTCCAGGGTCATATTCCTACTCAGCATTAACTACATCCGCTTGCTGCTTCTGCTCCTTTTTTGTCTGCCTCGCCGGACAATCTCTTTTGATATGTCCCTTCTTTTGGCAGAGAAAGCACTTGACCTTTGGCTGTGATCCTGGCTTTGGCCTCGACCTTGACCTCGAACTTCCCCTGTTGGAGTTCCTCATCTCCGGTCTTCCTTGAGCCGCCCTAGCCACCAAGCCTTCTCCATGAGAGTTCTCTCGCTCCTCGTTCTTCTCATTTAACTCCTTCGAACTTAGAGCAGACTGAACCTCATCCATGGTCAATGACTCTCTTCCATACATTAAGGCTTCCTTGAAGTTCGAATAACTCTTTGGCAGCGCACACAACAACATCAATGCCTGATCCTCATCTCCTATCGCCACATCGATATTTGCCAGATTGAGGATCAACTTATTGAACTCATCGAGCTGCTCGTTGATCAATCTTCCCTCTTGCATCTTGAACGAATACAACGATTGTTTAAGATAGAGCCGATTCGCCAGGGACTTCTTCATATATAAGGATTCCAGTTTGGTCCATACTTCCGCTGCCGTTTTCTCCTTCGACACCTTCCTCCACACCGTATCTCCGAGACTCAGAATCAGCGCACTGTGCGCCTTCGCCAGTGTATCTTTCTTCTGTTGCTCCATCATCGTGTCAGGTAACCCAGCCTCTCCCTTCAAGGCACCGTCCAAGCCTTGCTGTACAAACAGCGCTTGCATCTTCAACTTCCACAAACCGAAATCATTCGATCCCGTGAAGCGCTCCACCTCGAACTTGGCTGAACCCATCGCAATCCTTCTCTATCCACGTTCACTGCACCAATTTGTTGTGAATTGAAGCGATTGCAGACACAAATAACGAAAAGAAAATAAAACGAACACAAAGAATTTATAGTGGTTCGAGCTATGCTCTACGTCCACTCTTCAAGCCTCCTCGGTGATGATATTATTATGGTGAAGAAAATACTAAGTATGTGACAATTACAATTGATGGGGAGCAGGGGTATTTATAGGGAGATATTCCTAATCACATAAGGAATGTAAAACCTAGATATGGTAAGATATATCTAAACCTAAATCTATCTAAAATAGATTTATTCTCATCTAAATCTAATACTGAGTAGGATAAATCTTGTCTAACAAGGAAACAAAATATACACAATATATTTTCCATATCTATCCAACTCGAACTGCTCCTCGAGTTCCTCGACCTACACAGCTCGACCCACATTACTGGACTAGTCTCCTCGACCCACTCGAACTACTTCCTCGAGTTATATTGAGACTACTCCAACAAAATTCATTAGAAATCAACGAGTATTCACCGGCCAAATCGAATTGAACAATGTTAGAAAACTTATTAAAAATTTATTTATCTTATTTTGTTTTGGTTGGTCAAAGCGTAAAAGTTATCGTAGTATGTCTCTAGATTAAGTTTCAGTTTGGTCTTAAAATGTAAAATCTTATAAGATATTTTATTATCAAGTTGTAAACAGGAGCTAGATTGAAGACAGACTGAAGAATCAGTCTTGATGCTTAAGAAATACTCAAACAGACTGGAGCTCAGTATGGAACTGACTAGTTTGAGTCTTAGACAAACTAACAAATTTGGAACTACAGTGGAACTAACCAGTCTCACGCTCACCAGTCCAGGATACCAAACTTACTAGTTTGGGGACCAAGCTTATACAGAATGATGATGTCATCCAGCATGGACTTGCTAGTATGACGATATCAGTATGGAATATAGTTCCAGTCCCGGCACATAGAGAAGGGAAGAATATTCTTAGGAATTGTACTCACAAGTACAAACTTTAATTATTGGAGACTCCTTAAAGTCTGCGAACTCGAACTTAGACTTCAGTCTAAAGATTCCTCATATGATTGATCAGTCCAGATTCTTCGGATTGATCGAATACTGTCGTTTCTGACACAAAGGTGAACAGTCATGATCGCGGTCAGAAAAAGCGGGAAAAAACACTGTATCTTTCTGGAAAAGCACCTACCTACCCGTTGTTCGCTACAGTGAACAAAGAATTCCGATTGGAATTTTTCAATTTATCTCTAACAGCTATGAAGATTCAAACCTTCGCACTCCTCGCCTATAAATATCGGAGGATTTCAACAAAAGAAGGTTACCGAACAATAACCGAAGTTGCATTTTGCAAAGAGCCAAAACGCTGCTGAAACTTAAACTCAATGTTCGAGGCTTTCAAAGCTATTCTGTACGTCACTGTCGTGAACACGAGACTTGGAACACCTGTTATTGAGTTATTCTTTTGTAATATTTCTCTCCAATAAAGATTACAACAATCAAGCATATCTGGTACTTTCACTCTCACGAGCATTCTGTAGTCGAGCTGACAGTTTTGGGGAAACTATAAACATCCTATTTCGGCATCAAGGAGGCTGTGTGGTGTACCCACACTCCGAGGAGTTGCAAAGTGAAGGACGAACAAATGATCAGGCGAGTGGGCTTGTGGACTGAAGGACGAGGCATCCTTCAGCAAACGATAGATCGTAGGAGCACCTCGTGTAATCCGGCACTTAGTAGATTTTCAGACTTCTGTCTGAAAAGTGGACGTAGGATCGTTAATGTTCGAACCACTATAATTCTTTGTGTTTCTATCGCTTTCAGTTTATCAACTTACCTTTTTTAAAAAACGCAACACTCAAGTGTTGAAGAGACTGAAACTGAACGTAAACCTATTTGGACTTAATACACGAACTGAGCTTTCGATAACCAAACTGGGACTGACACTCAGTTTGGATAAGGTGCAAGCTTACTATTAAAATATTCCGCTGTAAAAATAAGTTTACTCTGAAAAATTAGGACCAATAAATAGGATTAAGTTTGAATTCAAGCTCGATAGAATAACTCAAGATTGAGCTTGAGCTTAACATGATTGGATCAAATTTTTAAGTTCAAGCTCAACTTGGTGTGAAATTTGTAAATTTGACTAGGTTCGATCGAATTTCAATTTTTAAATTTATAAAAAAAATTAAATTATTTATAATTAAATAATAAATTTATAAATAAACTCTTAAATTTTAAACTGAATAATGCTCTTTAATTTAGTTCGAAACCAAACTTAAATTGAACTCGATTTAAGTTCGAAATCCATTATAATTCTTACGAACCTATCGATTCGAGCATCTTAATTTGATTAAGTTTCTAGTACCGTAACGAGTGCCTCTGACCTAAAATGTTGATATTCGATGCCATCAACTAAACTTTTTATTTTTTAATTGAGTTGGAATATGAAATAAGAATTTTAAAAATTTAACTCTAAACTTCTCACCTATTTAAAGAGTGAAGGATACATTATGCTCTTACATTTTTTATAGCTATATTTTTTGTGTGCGCGCGAGGGCTATTTATCGGACATATACTATCTTGCTATTTTTGTAAGGCAAAATATATACCAACGTTTATTAAAAAAAATAATAATTGGACTTGAGATATTGTTGGCTTAATTATGATTTTAAGAGGCCCATATTTAAAGCCCACTGCAGCCCCCAAAATAAACCTAAAACCCATATAAATTCGCGACTTAGGGTTTCTGGTAGTCGTCTTCGTCCACTCAGATCGATTTCAAAGGCTTAGCTGCTGCTGCCAAAAATGGTGAAAGGTAGAAAGGGAGAAAATGTCAGGTTAGATTTTTCATTCCATTTCATCTCTCTAACTTAAGCAGATGTGCTCACCGTCTGTAAATTCTAATGTGTGTATATTTTTTGGTTTAGGTTATATGTTCGCGGAACAATCCTTGGCTACAAAAGGTATGTGCATAGATCGCGACTGTGATATTTTTGTTGGATTTTATGTCTTTATTGGGTGAAAATATGATAATTTTGTGTATTTTGATTGGTGGTAGGTCGAAGTCGAATCAGTATCCTAACACGTCGTTGATACAGATCGAGGGAGTGAATACGCAGGAGGAAGTATCGTGGTACCAAGGAAAGCGAATGGCCTACATTTACAAGGCCAAGGTGAAGAAGAATGGCTCTCACTACCGTTGTATTTGGGGGAAAGTTTCTCGTCCCCACGGCAACAGCGGCGTTGTTCGCGCCAAGTTCAAGTCGAACCTTCCTCCCAAATCTATGGTATGTTACGTTGGTTTCTCCTTATTTGATTTTTATTTTGATTACTCATCGTTAATAGTAGATTCGCTGGTTTCAACTTTAACGTGCTAGATTATCGCCTGGTTTCAAAAGTTTTTATTATTAACCAAAGATTTTTGTCAACCGAATTTCTCACTTGAAATTTTTTTTCTCATATGAATTCTAGCTCATCGTTAGCTGCTTTAAGAAAAATTACAAAACTTGTATTTTTATTCTTTCGTAGTGCTAGCTTTTGGTGAATGAAAATACACGAGTCTTGTATTATCTAATTCTATGTCAACAATTTGCCTATGTTGTAAACCTATTCTTGGGTAGTGCTAGCTTTTCATGAATTGAAAACTGAATAAGTTTTCTTTTTATCATTTTTATGGCACAGTTTAAAGGGATTTTCTTAGCTTACTAAGCTTATACCCCTTTTTGAGTGCATTTTCTTAGAAATTATTTGTTTTTGAAACAGGGATCTAGGGTAAGGGTGTTCATGTACCCAAGTAACATTTGAGGTAACATTCCATTTGATGTGAGATTATTTATGTTGGTTTTTTGTCTTCTTAGCACTGGGCATTGATTTACTCGTAAATTTATTCATCTTATCTGCAGTTGTTCTCTTAGATCCAGTCTGGAAGCGTTAGGTTGATAGCCTACTCTTCAGGTTTATTTACAGTTTTGGTTTTAGGAAGTTTCCAGTTGTTGAATTTTATCTTCTTCTTTGGACTCGGAATTGAAGAATCAATCTATCTGGTTGAGTTTATGAACGATTGTTATTACTACTTACCTATGTTTTTTTCTGCTTTCATCTTGAATTTCTGTCAAGCTTATGGCTCGTTTATAAATTGAAACCCGTGAGTTGGCCTGACCCATGCCAAAGTGTGGGTTGGGTTCGAGATATTTGGCCCAAAAAAAAGTTTGGCAAGAAAAAGAAGGGAATGAATAAAAAGGGTTGAGCCCGAAATCCGATGAATTTTGCCCGATTAATCTGATTATTATTATTATTAGTAGTATTATTATTATTATTATATTTTTCATAATTATACTATTAGAATTTACTTCTAATATTTAAGATTATGTTTATTAATTATGTTTTAAGTTATATAATTGTATTTAGTTGAAATAGTATTCAATATATAACTAAGTTTATTTATTAATGAAGTTAAATTATTTTTAAATATTGTTAAAATAAAAAAAATAATGTATTTTTAATAGTTAAATTTATTTTTATATAAAAATTTGTGATGTGTTTTGCACTTTTATTAGAGAGTAATTATATTTTGTTTATTTTTCTAACATTTAAAATATTAAAAGAGTGAAAATATATTAAAAAATTGTTAATAAATTCATTGGTATGATGGGTCAGTTTGAAGATCATGGGTAATCCCAAAATATTTTAGCTCAATTTGTCCCGGATTAATTAATCTATAATCCTATAGGATTTGCTCGAAATTCGATGGGTTGTACCGGATTAATTAAGAGCAAAATCATGAAATAGCCATTTTGGCTATAACACATATCCATTTTAGCCATTTTTATGTATGTGTGTCGAATATAGCCAAAAGTACAATGTGTCATAACTTTTCAGGTTTTTGGAATTTGAGATTTGATAAAAGAATTTAAAAAAATGAGAAATAAATATATATGTCGAGGGACCGAGTGCGATCATGTCTTTTTTCTGAAAATAATTTATCAAATAATTTCGAGAATTTTTTTAAAAATTTAAAACTGTCGAGTGGGACCGATAGCGACCCCGAGTGCGACTCGCTGACAGTGAGTCAAACCGAGTTAGTGGCCGACACGGTAGCTACCACGATTGCTACCGATAGCGACTCGGTCAAAAAAATTTAAATAAATATTAAATTTATTCAAAACCCTAAAATTGGTTCCCCCCTCATATTCGACGAAAATTTTCCCCTTCCCTCTCGTTCTCTATCGCTGTCGACAGCGACCCATTCGGCACCCCCACCGCCACCGCCGCCGCCGCCGTTGAGCCGTAGTTGAAAGCCATGGCTGCTGGTTATGAGGTTAATTCCTAACTTATGCCCTAAAATTGATTGGTGTGTATATATATTTCATGAATTAAGCATATTTTAGCAAAATTTGTAGTTAAATTCGTGTGAAATTCGTGTGTTAATCTTGTAGCAAAATTGTAGCCGAATTGTGATAAATGCTGAATTATTTAAGGTTAATTGTTGAATAATTGTTTGGTTAATTTCGTGTGAATGATTTTGCTCATTATTTAATCTATGAATTTTAATTTATTTTTTGTTTATTAGGGTAATTGTTGAATTATTATATATGTGGTTTAGTAGGTAGATGTAACCGTGCATTTCACACTTGAAATGTATTTTTTATTTATTCGTTTATTTTAATTATATGTGTAGATTTAATTGTTTATTTGAAGAAATTGTTTTGTTTTTTGATTTAATGGTTATTTGGAATTTTTTGTAGTTTTTAGGATTAATTTCTAATTATTTAATTGTTATGGTATTATATGTGCAGATTGAATGGATTAGACGTGAGTTACATGGTGCTTCTAGTAAAATAAACTTATACACTAAAGTTTCGGTATTAGATCGCATAGATGTAACATTACGGTCTGTAGGAGGGGAGCAGTTGGTAGAACAGTTTAAGAATGGACCTTTTGGGAACTTATTAAATTGGAAAAAGCAGGGTCCAAGTGCATCTCAAGCACTTTTAGAATTATTAAGTTACCAAATTAGATCTCCTAACCCATCTGAATTATGGTTTTTAATTGGTGGTCAGCCTATTAGATTTTCAGTGACGGAGTTTGCCCTAGTGACTGGTTTTATGTTTGGATCTAGTAGTTTTGATGTTGCTGGACATTATGACCCATCTAGTACTACAGTGTATGTACAGTTTTGTGGTTCTAGGTCTATCACTGCGAGGGATTTGTTAGGCCTATTCAAGGATAAGAGAGTAGATACAAATAGACATGACTTGTACTTGAAGGTGGCTAATCTACTAGCATTATGGTACTTCGTACTTGGGTTTGCGGAGATGCGCAAGATTGAGCCCTGGATGTATGAATTAGTTGATAGGTGGGATATTTGCTGTGGATTTCCATGGGGTGCATACGCGTATCAGTCTTTACTTCATTATATCGCGTACGTTCCCACCACAGTTGCTCAACTTGGTCAAAGATTTCATCTCGGTGGACCGATCTGGGCTTTGCAGATAAATTATTATAACTTTTATTGCTTCATTGTTGCGAGATAATTTTAATTAACTAGGACATTTAATTGTGTAGGTGTGGTCTTACGAGGCCATTCTGAAGCTGGCAGCTGAATGTTGTACAGTCAATACGCCGATTCGTATTCCAAGATTTTTGAATTGAAAGTTTAGCAGGCCAGAGGTTAAGAATTGGAGTACTTTTTTTGCTGATCCGAATGTAAGTAATTTCGATAAATATTTTTAGATTTTTAAATATATTTACTTACAATTGCGTTTCTTATTGCAGCTGGCATCCTTGCCTTTTTTATATGCTACTGCTGACGAGATGCGCACTGCATATTATTTGTCTAGTCAGCAAGAGAATCCCATTGGCGTTGCATTTCACATGCCTGAGAATCCAGTACGCCCAACCAGAAGACGAGATGACGGTCTCCCTGTTCTTTTTCGTCGAGCACCCCATGCAGGAGGAAGTGGAGATGGTGATGAGGGGCCACATGATGATGAGGGGCGACATGTTGATGAGGGGCGCCATGGTCATGAGGGGCGACATGACGATGATGATGATCAGGGGCCAAATGTGGGTGGAGGGCCTCGTGAGGGAGGACATGAGGAGCCACATGACTCCAGAGGATCTCGTAGGCGCAGTCGTTCGACCCGACATGCTTCTTCATCGAGTGGGTCCTCTGGTGATTATAGGAGATTTCGTGAATCCCGGAGATTGTTTGCGATGATTCGAGATGCTGTTACTGCTGCGGTGAATGCTGCAGTCCCCGCTGCGGTGGATCGTGCATTCCGTACCTATGGTTGTAGACGAGATGATGTTGGCGAGTCTAGCCAGAGTAGGAGCCGGAGACGTGAGATGGAGAGGGTGCCGGATCAGGTTCCGGAGCAGGACCAGGATCGGGATTAGGATCAGGATCGGGATCAGCCGCCAGTGCGTGAGCACCGCAGGCATAGTTCAGTAGAGACTGGTCGGCGTAGCAGGTCCAGTTCGACTGGTCATGAGCGTCGCAGACATAGTTCGGCGCAGCCACTTGATATACCCTCTCCGAGCGCTTTTGGGATACCCGGGACTACAGGCACTCCGAGTCAGTTTGCTATACCTGGGACTTCAGCCACCCCGAGCCATGTTGATATACCCGGCAGTTCAACCACTCCGGGACATTTTGATGTCTCAGAGTTTGTATCCAGCCCCGCCAGCACTTATAATAGAGAGCTAGCATTGCTCGTCAGGGACGATGATGTTCTTGAGGTATGTTCTTATAAGTTATTTATTTATTAGTAATTGATGACATTAACTTTATAAAGTGTTGTGTAGGTTGGAGATGGTCGTCCGTGGAGAATCACCACAGCTGATTATTGCAGATATCATGATTGGTTACAATCTGGACAGGAATCTCGGAAGTTTAACCCCGATGGTCACAGATACGGGTTGCCAAAAGTGTGGTTCACCCATATTGAAGACATCAATGGACGACTTGATGATACCGTGATTGAGTGGTATACACAGATAAGGCAGAAGACTGCACCACCAAGAATACGTATTGTCAGGCCTCAATTCTATGTAAGTCAATTTGATTATTATTTTTATTTGTCTTCTTTTAGGGTATTTTGGGTACTAATTGTACTTTGTTGTGTTTGTTTTTTAAGGACTTAATGAAAACTGTCAAGAGAGACGAATTTCCTGCAAGCGTCCAGAAATTTATTCGAGGGAACGATGCATCGACCTCGAAGGATTGGTTTGGAGCAGATACGGTAAGTATTATCCTCATTTAAATTTTATTTATGATTAATGAAAATGTAGTAATTATTGTGATAATATTTATGATTATTTTAATTTTGCAGATTATTGTACCGTGCAAGGTTGGCACAAAATGGTACACTGTTGTCTTTCGTATTCCCTTTTGGAATGTTGAAGTTTTCGATGCATACGCGCATCAGGCAGAACCGCATCATTCACAGAAGCTGCTAAGTGAGATAAGAAAGATGACTGATTGTTTTCACTGGTATCTTAAGAGAAATGGCTATTGGGATCACAACACATTGAGATTACGTGAGCCCACTGGGAAGATGGCCGTGACACATGTTTTTAAATTCGAGAGCAATGTTCGTCACCTGCATGATCTGTTTGCTTGTGTGCACATCGATGAGGTAGCTTTTGGGGTACCAAGCATTGCTTGGATGCAAGATGTTAGGAATTACCCTAGATATAGGAAGTTTCTAGCTATTCAGTTTTTCCTAAACACTGTTTGATTTTGATTGTTTTTGGACATGTTTCTATTTGTATTTGTACTTCTTTATATTATATTTAGGACTTCGGTTTATTCGTCGACAAACACTTAATTTTATTCTATACAACAAACGAGACGATGTTATTCATTACAAACAAAGTCGAAATCCACTAATCGTTCGTAGTTCGATCTGGACATGTGCGCTTAGTGTGTGTTTCAGATCTGCATATACTGCATTTTTTCTTTGCGCGTTGCCTACTACTTGAAGATTGACCAATATCGGCACCCGATGGGCGTCTACGAGATCTAGGTCGTCCAGCTTGACGCGATATAATTGGAGGCAGGACACACAGCGAACTTGCTTCGGCAGAAACATCCCATTCATCTTGCGGTGGCAGTGACTGCACGACTCCACCGTATATTTCTCGCCAAGTTGATGTCTTATAGTAATGACTTACATAGTCGTACGGGTTCAACCCAACATGACTGTCACAATTATGATTAAGTTAATAACATATTATAAAATGAAAATTAACTTTAATACGTTTACCTAATTGCCGCAACGGCATGCGAGCACGGGATGCGGTCCAGTTACAACTCACGACAATCGCATGTGGATAACTCCAGATCAACCCTCCAAGTTCTTTCTCCTTCATTCACCTTCATTTTCATTGCTGATATGGGTACAACTGAATATGAATGCGAGAGTTCTACTAACGGTGTTAATTTTGCAACAGCCTCCTCCGTCAAGATATCCTCGCGCGCAGATGCCTTAGCTCTTTTTTCATCAAACCATTTTTCAAGAATACCTCTGTAGGTGTCAATAATAGAGCAGATTGGCAACCGTCGGGCATCCAGTAAGCGAGCATTGAAAACCTCAGCTGCATTTGATGTCAAGAAACTATACCGACGTACAGGACATTGCGACCTAGCCCATCGATCTGGTCCTACATCCAATAGTTTCTGAAAGGCTGCTGGTTTCTTCTGATTGATTCTATCCATCGCTTGTTGATATGTTGGCGATCGGTAAGCGTAAGCAGCACGTTGGTACAACGCAGCAATGTCCTGACCGTACCCTGTCATTTTATTTAGAAGATGGTAAAAACATAAGCCGTGTGGCACACCAGGATACACTTCACTGATCGCATTGGAGATGCTAATGTGTTGGTCGGATACAATCAGCATTTGATCTGTGCATCCAAAAGAAATCCGTAATCGAGACATGAACCACTTCCAACACTCATCATTCTCGATGCTGCCGACACCAATAGCAAGTGGAAATACATGTTCGTTACCATCTTTTGTGACAGCAACAAATAATACGCCTTTGTTTCGACCCTTCAAATGAGTGGCGTCAACAACGATAACCGGTCTTAATAACCCGTTCTGAAACGCCATCCGTGAAACACCTAGAGCAACAAAACAATGACGAAATCTTGCATCGGAATCAATCTCCAAATCTGTTAAAGTACCTGGATTGTATTGTCTTAACACCTCCAGATATTTCGGCAGGATAGAAAAAGAATCTTCTATACCACCATATATCATCGAAATTGCTGCATTTCGAGCTTTTAGTGCAACGCCATAGCTAGTACGGATCCCAAATGATGCCTGCAAATCCGTCATAATTTCACGGGGTTTTATAATTGATCCTTGCCGACGCATCTTTCGTGCAAAATACGCGGCAACAGCTTTGGAACGGACATTCCGGGATCTTATGACTGCAAGATTGTTAACGCAATCATGATTACGATGGAACTTGCGTATGATCCAGCAACTACCTCTGCATGATGCCCGTATGAAGAACGAACAAGAGGCACTTCGTTTGCAAGTGTACTCAACGCGAGTACTAGATGAGCGCACCACTTTAAATTCAACACGTTGCTCCATATGCAAAAGAGATACGGCAATTAGAAGATCGTCCTTCGTATAGAAGATAAAGCCCAATGAAAGTTCCCGATCTAGTACGGCTGCAACTGTAGCGCCCCGATTTTCCTTTCTGATTTAATTGGGAACGCTACAGTGGCGTCGGTCAATTTAACAATAAAACTTCAATTGGTTGTATGAATTAAACAAAATGAACGAAAAATATTTGTAATCCAACGCATTCATGCAATATTAAAATGATAACCGAAAGAAATAATCTCCAACAAGTTATTACATGATTAAGGTAAACTCTCAATTTATCAAGAGGAAAGAAATTATAGTTTCAGAGGTTCACTGCAGCGGAAAGTTACGTAGAGGAGATATGCATATGAAGATGCATATCTCAGGATCTTGCTCTTATTTGTATTAGTAATCACTGCTTCAGCACCTTCACACCTCCTCTTCCTCGCTCTGGCCTTTTAACCTACATATTTTAGAAATAATGCGAGGGGCTGAGTACTAATGTACCCTGTGGAAACATGCCCGAAAATGTACATTTATAAGTATGAAAGCTATGCCACACACACAGGAAATTCACGGGTTTTGTTGAAAATAACGTAAATTCCTAAAACATTATATTTTCCCTGCAGGCAATTTAGTATGAAGTCATATCTGTTTTACCGTTTTGTAACTGGAAGTTGACCTACTTCCGAGTTACGATGAACAGCTGAGAATGGTATGATTCCCTCTCACTGTCATCAATTAGTGCACTGATCTCAGGGCGTACCTGTGAGACCCGATCAATTTTATAGGTACCTTGTACCTCTCCTTATCACACCTTGAGGTGTCAGCACTCCAGCCGAGGGACCTGAGAATTACGGAGCTAATGGCTCGACGTTCATAGGATAACAATCCTCTTCAACATTTATAAGGTTTAGCGCGAGTCTTGGTGCCCGGTTCAGACCTTATAAATTTATCTCTCCGGAAGTTTAATCAACCAGAGGTACAGATATGATATCACAAAAACATTTGGCATAGACAGTCAGTTTAAAACAAAAACATTTTATTACACATTTTGGAAAAATGAGCTTAAAGCTCGAAAAGGAGATTTTTGGATTTTTACCGAAATAGTCCCCACCTTTTCAAGAGCGTATGAAATCGAGATGAGTTATAGAGTTGATGAGCGTTGATGATTCCTTGTGATTCCTTCAAACATCAATACG
>JAPKLW010000746.1:127632-160132 GCA_026898455.1 Plectranthus barbatus
TTTCGTTTTGGTTTTAGTGTTGCTCCCTACCCAGGTAGCCAAAGCCAATAGCAATTTACAAGCTCAATTATTTCGGTTCAATATATGACGAGCAATAAATTTGTACTTAACAAATGTACAATTATATTTTATTTATTGATTCTCATTTTTTATATTTCAAAAACAAATTGATTGTTAATGGAGATTAATTAGTTAGTATTAAAACATGATCAATCTTTATATGACAGAAATCATAAATATAATTAATCAATTTTTTGTTAATAAAAATCGTTTTAAATTATTATACATCTTATTATATTCGAATGAAATAATTTAATCACAATATTTGCATAGAAACCATCGAAAAATACAAATGTGGGTATCGTTGTTCACTGCGTGTGTGAATAAGCACAGAGCCGAGCTCTAGTTGACGATCTCCCCTATGCTTGCTTTCCTCTGTAGTCTCTTCTAATAACTCCTCTCTCTCTCTCTCCGAAGCGCTAGAAAGTCTGCTTCCTCGAATCTCCTAATTGTATCGATTACTTCAGCTTGCGCCCCAATTGTTGCTGCATTCGATCAGTTAGGTTAATTTTCTTCCTATGTTTTGCATTTAAATAAATAAAATAAAATTATGGTAGTGGTATTGCTGAATGCTGAACGGGTGCATAATTTGGTGTTTCAATATGTTTTTTAATTTTTTTTTTGGGCTCAGTGTTTTTCATTTTTGTTATAGTGTTGAGTTTTGATATTGTGCGTTGAGGTGATTCACGTTTTCTGCATGATTTGGGTTAGTTACGGTGAGAAATTCGGTATATTTTCGTCATTCAGCGGAATTTGATTGCTCATAATTTTTATTATAAAAAAATATGAGGTTGTGGAATTTAAGCTTTCCATTTCCTGTATTATCGGAGATCCGGTTGCTGTTAATTTCTTCATATAGTAGAAATTATTTGTTTTTATCTTCGAATTTAAAATGATTTAGTTGCATCTTTTTATCTCAGTTTCTTGAGGTAATTAGTCAGAGCTGTTTGATTATGAGATAATTACTTTAGTAGAACATAGCTTCAGCAAGCGAGCTTACTGAATTGAGCGTTTGAGTGCAATTTATGCTTATTATTTTTCGTAAACTAGATCTATGTTGCATTTCTGAATAGCATTGCTGCCTCTAATTTTTTATATGATCTAAATCTGCGAATCTTCTTAACTGATGATCCTATATGCATCTACCACGCGTTGAAAGTAATATAAATTGCTCAATGCTCATTTGTGAATGTAGCTTGGGTTTATCATTTTCTATTGCTTTTATTATTATTATTATTTTTTAATTTGATCTCGAGTACCCTATGTTTAATTTCCAAAAATAATAGATTTCGTACCTAAATATGCAGTAGAAAATGGCTTCCATGGCTCAATCTCCAGTGTCATTCACTGGGAGTTTGGCCTTGAAACCTGCTGCTTCAGATCTTCTTGGGAGCTCGAGCAATGGAATTTGTGATTTACCCCTCAAGTCCCTTGGAAGAGCCCAGTTTGGAGCAAAAAGAAGGGACTTTGCTATTGTAGCGAAGATTAAGAAAGGGAAAACCCATGACTATCCATGGCCACAAGATCCTGATCTCAATGTGAAGGGTGGAGTGCTTAGCCACCTCTCACCGTTCAAGCCTTTGAAAGAGAAGCCAAAGCCGGTTACTTTGGATTTTGAGAAACCTCTCATTGATTTGCAGAAAAAAATAATTGATGTAGGACTCTTTTAAGTCTCTCTACTATTAGTATTTTCTTCCCATGAAGACTTGATGCCTTGATTTAATCATATTATTTTTCTTTGTGTAGGTGCAAAGGATGGCAAATGAAACTGGTCTGGATTTCACTGATCAAATCATCTCACTGGAAAATAAATACCAACAGGTTTAGCCTGTAGCATCTTTTTCTTACTCTCATTTCCATTTACTGATCAATCACTGCATTTATTGTTTAGCAGCATATTTCTGTCTCTCAACTTGGTATGATTTGATGGTTTGGTGCCAGTTTAAGATATGGACTTGCAACTTCTTGTTTTTCCAAAAAAAATGTGGATTCTAGAATTTTATTTTCTGAATTAATTGCAGGCTCTGAAAGACCTGTACACTCATTTGACTCCGATTCAACGTGTGAACATAGCAAGGCATCCCAACAGGCCAACATTTCTTGACCATGTATTCAACATTACGGAGAAGGTATGCAAGTTATTCTGCTCCAAGTCTCTAATCTCTACAACATATTTTCAATGAATATGTATGTGGCTACTTCTTCTAATTGGAATTCTTAATATACTTAACATTTACACATATCTAGTTTGTGGAGCTTCATGGGGATCGAGCTGGATATGATGATCCTGCAGTTGTCACTGGACTTGGTACAATAAATGGCAGAAGCTACATGTTCATGGGCCATCAAAAGGGCAGGAACACAAAAGAGAATATCCAGAGGAACTTTGGGATGCCTACTCCTCATGGGTATGCACAGATTCTTTTGTGCAATAGTATATTATGAGATTTTGCAGCACAAAACTTACTTAGGAAGATCCTGTGTGGCTGTGACAACCTCTTAGATTCCACGGAGTATCTGTTTTCCTACGTTCTAGTAAGAAATAATGTTGTTTTGGTAATTCTTGCTAATGGTTTGGATATTATTTTCAACAGCTACAGGAAGGCATTGCGAATGATGCATTATGCAGATCATCATGGATTTCCTATTGTCACTTTCATTGACACTCCTGGCGCATATGCTGATCTCAAGTCTGAGGAATTGGGCCAAGTACTACACCACATTTCTGCAGTGCAAATCTTTTCTTAGTGACTGAAGTATTAACATGCTAATTTTGTCCTCTTAATCAGGGTGAAGCCATTGCTCATAATTTGAGGACCATGTTTGGTCTGAAAGTACCAATTGTGTCAATTGTTATTGGTGAAGGAGGCTCCGGTGGAGCTCTGGCTATTGGTTGTGCTAATAAGCTTTTAATGCTTGAAAATGCAGTTTTCTATGTCGCCAGGTGCTTTGATTTTTTTATTTTTTATTTTTTAAATATAAATTTTCTATTTAAATGGGGAAAGGATGTCCCCAACATTACTTGAAACCTAACCAATTGGTTATAGGCAAAGCACTTAACCCAGTTCCGAGGTCGGGGACATGTGCTTTGATTGATGCTACTACTATATGCCATTGCTTTTATGTTCTAGTAAACCTTATTTTTGATTTATTTACATGAGAATCTAATTTGTATATATGATCTTTCTTTATTTGTTCTGCTATTCTGACTCAACTTTCCATTCCCTTGCGGCAGCCCTGAAGCATGTGCTGCCATCTTGTGGAAGACTGCAAAAGCTTCTCCAAAGGTGGTTAAGAATGTCAGATATGGTGTGCATATAAAGTGTAGAACAACAATTGTAACTTCTTCTGCTTCTGTTATCTTTACAGGCTGCTGAGAAGCTAAAAATAACAGCAACAGAACTGACCAGGCTACAAATTTGTGATGGTGCCATCCCTGTAATATTTCTATTTCTATGTTTTTCTTCATCGTTTTTGTCCTTTTGTAATCACTCTATAATGTTTATTTCATTCTATGCTAAAAACTATAATAGACAAGATAAAACTGTTTAATTACCTTTAAGCCTGCTCTACATTTATCTGTTTGTGAGATTTAGAAAGGTCATATGTACAACATTACTGGGGATGTTCATCATGTACAGTTTGGTTTTAACTGTTAATATCATTTTGACATTTCTGTGGTAAGAAAATTTTGATTATGTGATGATTCTAAACATCTCTGGCTCCTTCCTTGTAGGAACCTCTTGGTGGTGCCCATGCAGATCCATATTGGACTTCTCAACAAATCAAAGCTGCTATTGTTGAATCAATGGACGTATGTAGCTTATTTAATGTTCACCATTCTATTATGAATGCGTTTATAAAAAAAATTGAAATGTTGGTGTCTGCAGGAACTTGTTAAGATGGATACGGAAACCCTATTAAAACATCGGGCTCAAAAGTTCCGTAAACTGGGGGGATTCCAAGAAGGAGTTCCTATTGATCCAAAGAGGAAAGTCAACATGAAAAAGAAGGAAGAGCCTATAGTTCCAATCAGCAAGACTTCGGAATCAGAGTTGAGGGATGAGGTTGAAAAACTGAAACAGCAGGTATTGGAAGCCAGTAGTTCATTGGCAGGGCGCCCAGACACTGGATTGAAAGAGATGGTGGCGAAATTGAAGAAAGAGATCGACTATGAATACGACGAGGCTGCAAAAGCTCTTGGTATGGAGGACAAGGTTTTGATGCTGAGGGAAGAAGTTGCAAAAGGGAGAAATCTAAGTGACCAGCTAGCACATCCTGCTTTGATGGAAAAGATTATACAACTGAAGGCTGAATTCACCAAAAATCTTCCTTCTTCTCCCAATTACCGCAGCCTGGTATCTAAGATTGAAATGCTGAAAGAGTTATCCGAGGCTTTCAATCTTTCTAATAAGGGCACCAACAAAGATGAATTGAGACTTGAAATTAATAAGAAATTCAGTGAACTCATGAGTCGGCCTGATGTAAAACAAAAGATTGAGACACTTAAAGCTGAAATTCAAAATTCAGGAGTGTCGAATCTTGATTCCAGTCCGGAGCTGAAGGAGAAGGTTATTCAGTTGGATAAGGAGTTGAAGTCAGAATTGAAGACCGCCCTGAAATCTGTGGGGTTGGAGGTGGTTCCAGCAAACCAAGAAGCATTGGGAAACATGAATGCCTTCTATGAGGAAGTTCGCATGATTATAGACGATGTTGTCCATTCATCAGATTTGAAAGAAAGGATTGAGCTGCTGAAGGCTGAGGTGGAAAAACTTGGAAATACACCAAATGAAGACTCAAAAACTAAGATCCAGGCTTTGGTTGCAGAAATTAAGCAAGCCATTTCCGAGGCTATAAGTGTTCCAGAATTAAAAGAAAAGCACGAAAGACTAGCAGCTGAGATATCAGAATCTTCAAATGGGGGTTTGGATAAAAACGAGGCAGAAGACTCTCAAGTAAAAGTCAATCAGGACACTAACCGTACTAGCTTTGTATGATGTAAGAGTTTCCAAATCCTTTCTTCACTATTATTGTGCTCCAATTCTGTAATGTTTTTGCATGGATCATAATCATTCACTGATTAAGGCAGCAGCAGGAGTTGGATAAATCTGTTGAAACAACATAAAAAATCAGGGAGCACTTTCTTCAACCTGTCACGTACGAGTTACTCAATGCCAGCTTATCTGGACATCAGATGATGAAGCCTGTTTTCGGATTCTCGTGTAAGTCGGTTGTATCTTCGATGTTTTTATCATCCTCCAAATTACTGTTATTTATGTTGGATCAATTTGCTGGATGTCTATTTTATAGAGAGAGAAGATTGTATAAATGAAATGAGTTCCAGGGAGGGTATAGCACACACTTGAGCTAGTAGTATTTGAATGAGGTCTGTAATAGTTAAAAACTTAAAGGTAATTGGTTTTTGAGTTATGTGTCTGACTCTAAACACCTTCAATAATCTGATTTGGCTTCTGTGACTCATATTTAGAGGGTTTTAGTGATTCCCAAATTTTTTGGTATCATTCTCATACCTTTTAACTAAAGGGCAGGTTTCGGAATTATTTCATTCCCTCATTCCGAAACTCACCAACCAAACGAACCCTTTATGATTTTTGAATAAGGATTAAGGCTCAGGCAGATTTTTACATAATTTTAAATACACACTTCTTCTAGTACGTAGTATCATAAAGCAGAAGGCATAATAAATGTATAAAATATTGTTTGATGAATTTATTTTGTGAGCCGCATCTACTCAATTGATTCTCATATTGATACTTGAACTGACATTCATTTTTTCATGCAAATTGACCGAATCATGGAAAGAATTAATCGATTTGTATCCAATTAATCAATTGATTTTCATGTTTTGTTTTATTGAAATGGTTACAATAATAGAACGATTTTTATGCTAATTAACCGACTTAATAGATTAATTAATCAATTTATTCCTGTAAGTGAAAAATGGACCAATTTACAATCCATTTTATTTACAGTAGTGTTTGAGAAGACCTCAGGTTGAATTAAACTGGAATAAAAGTTCAAAGTCACCATTCAAATCCAAACATTGTTATTCTTAAATTGAAATGACACGACACGATAACCCGACACGAACTCGCATGATAATAATAGGATTAAACACGACACGAACACGACACAAACACGATAATTACCTGTTAAGAACCCAAGAATTACAAGTTTAAATGATAATTACATATTAACAAGGTATTAACATGAACACGAGAATCTTTTAAGAAATAAATAATGGGTAACACGAACACGATATAATTATCGGATAGCACGATATATTATCATGTAACATGATCTAACACGACACGACACGAATCTTGTGTTCTTAATGGGTCGACACAATAATGACTCAACTAGCACGAATTGTCAGCCTAGTCAATACAGAAATGGGATAACAGCCTTCCTATCTTTGGGATAATCATCCGCAAATTTCTCCAAATACCACCTGTGATTTGCCATTGCCCTGGGCACCAGGTTTGCACATGTATACACAAAAAAGCCCAGCCCGGCCCACGACCAACTCATGAAAGCCCAGCCCGCCCATTCCATCATCTCCCCAAAATAATTAGGGCAGCTCACCCACTCAAACACCCCACCCCTAGGTATCTTGTACCCACCCCCGCTCGCTTTCAGCCCCATCAGCACATTATCCGACCAGATATTCACCGCCGCCCCGCAGCCGAACACCGCCGCCCCCACCCCCATCCGCCACCAGAACCACCTGTCGCCGTCGAGATCGCCGTATTCCGACACCCATCTGGCCTGCAAGTAAGCATTCAGCAAGTTGAACCCAAATGCCATCGCCGCCACGCTCACCGGGAACCCGGGCTTCTTGGCTTTCCCCCGGGGCTCCTTGAGGAAGAGGCGCGCGGGGTAGACGACCGTGCGGTGGATGTAGTGGAGGAGGAAGGCGGAGATGAGTAGGAGGGCGCGTGGGTTCCGGCCGTTACGGCCGTGGGGGAAGAGGATCAGCGTGAGCCAGACGGTGGGGCTCTCCATTAAGAACCAGGCGAGCGGCGGCGGGAGCGTGGGCCCCCATCCGGGGCGGTTGTGCTTGCCGTAAGGGGCGGTGAGGAAGAGGAGAGAGATGACGGTGGGGCCGGTAATTAGGAAGAGGAAGAGGAGGCAGTAGTTGTAGAATTGTTGATCGAGAAGCATGCTTTTTGGAGAAACCTAGGATTCGATGGGTTCTGGTTTTTGAGCAGACTGAAAACAGTGCAGTGGGTTTTTGTTGTTTAATTATGAGTTAACTAATTTAATTTTCCATCCAATCAGAAACGTCCATTTCTATAATTTTATATTTTTCTTTCAATTTGGATTGTAAATATTTAATTAGTTTAATTTTATATTTTTTATTATTAAATATATATATTTATAGAGACCATAACTAACATCCTTTTAATTAACAATAATTCTTTCTTGAATATATTACTAGTTATTAACCAGATAAAAATTATTTATTGTAGATAAATATGTTGCATACTAGACATTAAACAGTAAATGTATTTTTGTGTGATCTTTTTACTCTAAATATGTGCAATAGTTATGACATATAAAATAAATCTTATGTTATATACAAATTAAACGATGATTATTAAAAATTCCTATCAGACCCTCTTATAATTTTTACGAGTCATATCATTCATGTATTTACTCGTCAAACAAAAATGAATGCAAGTCTTTCTCTTTATGTTCTCAAATTCGAAGCACATTCTAAAATATTTTTCGTAACATAATATATTAAGAAAAAAAGAAGAAGAATGTGAGTCTTTCATAATATATATTAAAAAACACAATATTTCAAAGATAAATATATAATAAAAAATTTAAGATTACAAATACCTTTTAATCTGCAAATTATAGATTTACATTGCGTTAGGTTGGTGGGTTTCAGGATGAGAGAATTGAATGATTCCAAAATCCATTGTTCGTTTAAAGGGTATATGAATAAAAAAATGGGAATGATACTCAAATACTTGAGAATCATCAAAACCCTCCAAAATTGTGGGTTTCATTTTCATTCTCATATCTTATTACCAAGATTATTTATTTCATACTATTTTATAATTATTTTTTTATTTATTTATTTTTATAATATTACTCTAAAATATTTTGATAATTATATTATTTTATAATATTATATGTTATTATAATTATATATTGTTCTTTTTAATATATTAAAATAATAATATTATGATATTAATCATTTATTTTTATCTTAATTTAATATTTTATAAAATAAATAAGAATATAAATATATTATTTATTTATTTTAATATGATTATATTTTCTTAATTTTTTATTATTAAATTAATTATTTATTTCTTATTTTTTAATTCATTTTAATTATAATTATTTTTTTATTTATTTACTTTTTCTTTTTTATAATATTTTTTATAATTATATTATTTATAATATTATATGTTATTATAAAATCAATCATTTATTGTGTATCTTAATTTTATATTTTATAAAATAAGTAAGAAGATAAATAGATTATTAATATATTTTAATATGATTTTATTTTGTTATTTTTATTATTAAATTAATTATTATTATTATTATAATTTAATTATTTTATAAACCTATAAACTTAAAAAATAAATCATTAGAATTGAAAATGATTCCAAAACTCATCTAGTAAACCAAACACTAGAATTGAGAATGATTCCCAAAAATCAAACTCATACCCATTTCATCTACTATCATACTCATACTCATAGTGATTCCCGACAGTTAAACCAAACGCGTAAAGTTTTAATACCAAAATCACTCTTTACTATTGAATATGTACATTTTATATTTATGCGAGCAAGGCCTACGTATAATATTTAAATTTTATGTCAAAACATCAATTTTAGTATAAGATTGTAAACCTTTTTTCAATTTTTGGATCATTTAATTTTTTTCTCAATTTAATGTCTATAAAAATATTCAAATCTAGGACGAAATTTTTTTTCAACATTGAAAAACTGACGAGGCATGCCTAAAATTCATATCATATTTAAAAAATATTGTGTCATAAAGTCATGTATAATTAAATGACATGTGTAATAAAATAAATTAAATTAAGAAAAAACTCTTAGATGTGAACACCTAATTAAAGTTCTTAAGTAATGAAACTAAAAAACCACTCATTCTTGAGAAATAAACTTGAGGACATACTCACACTTGCACTTGATGGTGAAGACAGAACTAGATGGCATACTTGCACCTCTACCACCGGCAAGTTTTATGGCGGTGCTTTCTCGAATCACAAGAGATAGTTGTTGATTATGTGCAATTGCAAGAGAAACCTAGGAAACATTTCTACAAAGATCCCAATCCCAAATTCGAATACAAGTTCTTGTAATGTTTTTTAATACAGTTCTTGTAACAGGGTGTGTAAGTGTGTTGGCCTATTGGGTTATTAATTTGAGCTCATTTATTCCCGAGCCCATTTTCTATCCCTTGGTTCGGTTTATGGACTGATCTCTTGGATCGGGTTTTGGATAAGTTTCTGTTAGGGGTGGTTACACCCGACCCGCACCTATATGTAAGCTGTTGATCCGGTTCGCTTGACTTATGCGATCAAAACCCTAACCCTAATATCCACCGCACTCTTTTCTCTCTCTCAACTCGCTCTGCCTTCTCTCTAGCCTAAACTTGAGTTTGTGGCCGGAATAAGTCTCCGGTGAGTGAATATGTGAGCGAAGAGTGTAGCCCTAAGTCCCTACACCTGTAATCTTTCATCGGCGGCCGATTGGAATGCATGGACCCACATCAGGTGAGGTCTGAACCAATTTGTCCCGAATCCAAAGCTCTAAGGCGAGGCATCGGTGCACTTCGTGAGTCTAGAAGCCAGTGGAGTGGTGGTTCAACCAAGAAGACGGTCCAAGCTTCAAGAACATGTCGTAACCCGTGCATGGAACCCTAACCCAATCAGGGTTAGGTCAGGCTCCGATGAGTAACAGGCCAATAACGGATCCATCAGGCTCGATACACAATAGTGATATCAGAGCAAGGTTGTTGCGGATCCGCACGTATGCTCGCTGAAGGAGCCATGTCGTCAGTGCCCCAGGGCACGAGAGGTAAGTTGGGGGTGCCCTCTCTTAGGGTCCCCGCTCAGGTATGAGATTCGCCTCCCTTAGATCTCAAGTATTTGTTCACTTTTCTGTTTTTTAGGTCTGTGTTAGGATCGCATGGTAGGTAGGTGTTCAGGTCTGTCGAGATCATAACACATCCCCATCCCCTATTCCCTTTAAGTCCCTTTTAGGGTTGTGCGGATCTGTGGATCAGTCCGGATAACTGCGATCCTCAGATTATCCTCTTACTGGTTCGGATAACCACAGTAAGTAGGATCCCCCTGTGTGTCATATTTTTTGTTTTTATCCTTTTTACTGGTTCGGATAACCACAGTAATTAGGATCCATCTGTATTTTTCTTGCTCTCACTTGTTTTTCTTGGGGTGCTATGTGCGTTTTAAGTAAGCTGTCTAGATCCTATAAGTCTTCTGTTGTGACTAAACTTGTGCTTTGTACCTTTGTTTTGCTTAAGTGTTTTGGCAATTTTATGAGCCATTACTTGATCTCCTATCTGTTTGGGAAAATTCCTGTAAATTTGTAACATTCTTGAGTAAACTGGGCCTCTGTGGTGTGTTGATTTTGTTGAATCCTGTAACTATCGTGCATCTATCATGTTTGTTGTGAATATAGCATACTGTAATAGTCATTTCTTGCATTCGGTGTTCATCTTGTTTGTTTTCTGCATCATGTTTGCTGTCAAAATGGCCTCTGGTATGTCTGCTCGTGGAAAGACTCCATTTAATGGAAAATTTGATTTCACAATATGGAAACAGAAAATTGAATGCTTGATGATTCAACAAAAGGTCCTAAGGGCCATAACTGTTGAATTTCTTGATACTGATACCCCTGAAAAATGTATTGAAATAGATGAACTTGCTCGCTCTATAATTATTTTGAATCTAACTAACTTTGTGTTAAGGAAAATAGAGAAAATTAAGACTGCTAAGGAGTTGTGGGATAAATTAGGGTCCCTATTCACTGAAACCTCCTTACCTAGTAAGATGTACCTATTGGAAACCTTTTTCAGGTTTAAGCTTAATTTAAATAAAGACATATCTGAAAATCTAGATGTGTTTAGCAAGCTTATTCAAGATATAAAATTAACTGGAGATGAGCACATTGATGAATATCCCCCCCCCCCCCCATTGCCTTGTTGAATTATATTCCTGACTCTTATAATGATGTGAAATATGCCATTAAGATGCCAGGGATACTGTCACATTTGAAACTGTAATGTGCGGTTTAAAGAGTAAAGGACAAGATTTAAAACGTGGCAGGGCTATAAATAAGGGTAATAACACTGAAATATTGCATGTTAGGGGCAGATCTAAGAACATATATGATAGGAAATAATGACGGAAATAATAGAAACAATGATTCCCTAAGTATAAAAGAAGGACAAGACCCTAGTAAGACAATAGAAGTAGGTCTAAATCCAGGGTTAGGGGAAGAAAATGCTATAATTGTGGGGAATCAGGGCATTATATCAAACAATGTAACAAACCTAAGAGAGAAAGAGGAGAGAGTAGCAATTCAAATGCTAATACTGCTAAGGGTGACAACTTTGGTGATGCTTACATAGTTTTCAGTTCTGAATGCATGAATACTCTTCCTTCTGTATATGCCTGCTCAAATAAAATCTGTATGGATGAATGGATAGTAGATTCAGGGTGCACATATCACATCTCACCCCATAAACAACTTTTTTCAACTTTAAAACCAATAGAAAATGGATATATCTTACTTGTTGATAAAAAGAATTGTAAGGTAGAAGGAATTGGTAAGATTAAACTAAAATTTGTTGATGGATGCTCTTATGTTTTGAATTATGTCAGATATGTGTGTGAGTTATGTTTTAATTTGCTATCATGTTCCTCTTTAGAAGATGATGGTTTGGAGGGTATGTAGGTAAAAGGGATTATGAAAATCATGCAGGGATCCTTGGTTGTTTTTAAGGCTGAGAAAACAAACAACTTGTATGTTTGCTTAACTGAATCAGTTTCACATGCTAATTCTGTGAATTTAAGTATTTTCGTTATGTCAAATCTGTGGCATAGGAGGCTAGGGGGTACATGAGTAATAAGGGATTAGAAATCCTTAGGAAATAATGATTATTTGGTAAAGATGATGTGTTTGCCCTCCCTTTTTGTGAACACTGCATATTAGGCAAACAAAATAGGGTCACTTTTCCTACTCATACTCCTCATAATTCCCCTAGAAGCACCTCTGTCTTGGAGTACCTTCATGCTGATGTATGGGGGCCCTCTAGTGAGCAAACTAAAGGTGGAAAAAGATATTTCATATCTGTAATAGATGATTACTCTAGGAAAGTATGAGTTTTTCTCATGACACATAAATCATAAGTCTTCAATTACTTTAAAATTTGGAAAACTCTCATAGAAAACCAATCTAGGAAAAGAATTAATGCACTTAGGACATATAATGGTCTTGAGTTTTGTAACAAAAATGGATGACTTGTGTATTGAATATGGCATTAAAAGGCATAGTACCCTTATTCTCCTCAGCAAAAATGGAGTTGTTGAGAGAATGAATAGAACCTTACTAGAGAGAGTAAGATGTATGATGTCAATCAGTGAGTAGACAAGTCATTATAGGGGGAAACTCTCATGACTGCAACCTATCTTATCAATAGGTCTCCCTTAGTACCTCTAAAGGGTAAGTTCCCAGGGTCAGTGTTTACAAACAAGCTTTTAGATCTATCAAACCTCAGGGTATTTGGGTGTGCAACCTATGTTCCCCAAAGAGGTGATAAGCTAGATCCTAGGGCCAAAAAGTGTGTATTCCTAGGTTATCCAGAGGGAACTAAGGGATATAGGGTCTGGGATGTCACTGATTTAGATGTTAAAGTAATAATTAGTAGAAATATCACCTTTAATGAACAAGATTTTCCCTGCTAGTTTAGGCCCCCCACAATGCATGAGGGTACAAACAGTGAGGTGGAGCATTCCAAATCTGATAAAAATGACATTCAAGGGGAAGAAGGTTCATTTTCTGATTCATTACATGCTAAAACTGTTGAAACTGATAGCATGTATGCTGAAAATGTTGAATGTCATGATTATATTGATCAATGTGGAGCTCCTAGCTCGAATACTATGCATGATGACATGAATGATTATAATTTGGTTAGAGATAGGTCAAGAAGACATGTGACTGTGAATAAAAGATATGATGATTATGATATAACCCTGCTTGCCTTAAATGTGTTTGAAGAATTAGATGGTGATGAACCTAAAACCTATAAGCAAGCAATGAACTCACCTGTTGGTCCCGGATATCAGGGTATACTTTGGCAGCGGAAAATACGTAAGTTCGTTTCTTGCACTCTGCTGGTTACACAGCTGACTGGGACCTTGTCAGCTGGTAAGTCAACTGGCAACTGAGTATTCAGCTGACTGGCAACTGGCTGGTCAGCTGATGACTCAGGACTTGGAAAATTTTAGAGTCGAGTTTGCACAGTTATAAACTGGTTTCAGTTATACTCCAGCACTTGGGTGCTGGGTTTTAAATCAGTAAGTAAATGCTGAAAGCAGTAAATAACAAGGATATTTTATAGTGGTTCGATCAACTGATCTACGTCCACTCTCCAGTCGAAGCACTGGAAATTCACTAAAAAGAGTAATCCGGTACAAGATTTCCTACGATCTATTTCCAGCTGGTAGATGCCTCGTCTACCAGTCCACTGGATCAACCGCTCCCGGTCCTTGTCCTTCTTCAACTCTCGTCAGATGGATGGAGTGCGAGCACGTCACTTCAACCTCCTCCTCCGACTGATTGGGTGTTGAGTTCTCCCAAGAACTTGACTCTTGCTGGCGGCAAAACTGCCCGTAATAACTCTGGAGCTGGCTGGCTCAAGAGCTGCTATGTTCTTCCTCGGAATGAGAAAGAACACCAAATGAGATCAATAACTCACAAGCTAGAAGCTTGGAGTCTCGTGTTCAAATGGTTGACACACGGAGTAGCTTTAAGAAAAGCCTCGAAAGATTGCTTATTCGCTGATATGAATGCGTTTGAGCTTTCGGTAGGTCAAGAGTATTGAATGCTGTTGGATCTCACGTATTTATAGACGTGAGATTCAGATTCAAATACTAGCCGTTGCACACATCCGGAATGGTCTTCTGACTCCAGATGTACTTCAGACGGCTGCAGGTAGCATTTTCAGGAAAGCGCCATGCCTGCGACCGCTTTATCTGACACAGATCTCTTTGTGTCAGAACGGCACTATTCGTCAGTAGGGAATCAAGAACTGGAGTCTTTAGCTGATTAGACTTTAAGTTAGTCGTCCTTAAAGTCCTTCTTTGTCAGCACATTCCTCAGACGAATCTTCTCTTTGTCTCTATGTCTTCGGGAGAGCGAATCTTCAATTCTGATGATAACCTTCGACTGGCAGATCATGCTGGTGATCTTGTGCTGGCAGTCTCTGCTGGTGACTTGCCTTAGCACAATCAAGGTCTACCAATTCGTCTGATGTTATCTCTTGAATTCTCCCGTGACTGGTGGCTTCACCGCTGGTGAATAGTGTCAACCAGAACACATATTCTGCTGGTAGATCTGTCAGCCTCCTGCTGATGAAATCTTCCCACTGGTGAACAGTAGCCAGTCGATAGCTCAACTCTATGCTGATGAACAGTATCAGCATGAGTCTTGGTTAGTCGCTTGCTGGTGAGGCATCCCTCAACTGGTAAGCACATCTCATGCTGGTGAACAGTAGCCAGCATGAGTCTTGATCAGCTGCGACTTACAACTCAAAATACCTATACAGGACTTTACATTTGAGACTAGAGCTATTCTAGAGACAAACTGACGCTGGTAGGACTTAGGATTTGATCCACCAAAACACCAAGACTAGAATCTAAACAAGTAGCTACTGGGGAAAGGAAACTTAGCCAAATTTCCCAACATCACCTAACTCTAAAATGTGGCTGACTACTATGCAAGAAGAAATGAATTGTTTGCATGAATATAAGACTTAGATACTTGTTCCTAGATCAATAATCTATCTATGTTGATTGTAAGTGGCTTTACAAGGTTAAGTCCGATGGCAAATCTATTAGATATAAGGTTAGGCTTGTTGCTAAGGGGTTCACTCAAAAGGAAGGAATTGACTATAGTGAAATTTTTGCCCCTGTAGTCAAATTCACAACAGTTAGGATAATGTTTGCTCTTGTTGCTCATTTTAACTGGGAACTTGTGCAAATGGATGTCACTACAACGTTTTTGTATGGTGATTTAGATGTAAATATATACATGAACCAACCTGAAGGCTTTCGTGACACTAAACATCCTAATCATGTATGTCTTTTGAAAAAGGCCTTGTATGGTCTAAAACAATCCCCTAGGCAATCGAATATCAAATTTGATATTGTCATGAAATCTCTGAATTTTGTTCGGAGTATCCATGATCACTGTTTGTATTTCAAATTTGATAACAGTTCTCCTACTCTCCTTTTGCTTTATGTAGATGACATGTTAATGGTAAGTCCAAGTGTGAAGTCTATTAACCATGTTCAGGAACATCTATGTAAACATTTTAAAATGAAGGAGGGTAATGCAAGAAGAATATTAGGAATGAACATAATTAGAGACAGGCCTAATTATGTGTTGAGATTGAATCAATCTGCCTATGTGTCTAAGAATCTGTCTAAGTTTTCTATGAGCAATGTTAAACCTGTAAATGTCCCTCTAGCCTCTCACTTCGTGCTGAGTAAGGATCAATGTCCTAAATCTGATTCTGAAATGAATGAAATGAAGTATTTGCCTTATAAAAATGTAGTCGGTTCAGTCATGTACCTTATGGTCAGCACAAGACCTGATATTGCTTATGCTGTGAGTTTACTTAGCAGATATATGTCAAATCCAGGTAAGCCTCATTGGGAAGCACTTAAGTGGCTGCCTAGATATTTGAATCATACTCAACATGTTAGATTGAGATTTTATAAACGCTCTGATGGTGTGAATTTAGTTGGTTATGTTGATTCAAATTATGCTAATGATAGGGACAATAGGAAGTCTACCACTTCATATGTGTTTACATTTTGTGGTGCATGCATTAGTTGGAAATCCCAGCTACAACCTATTATTGCCCTATCCACTACTGAATCAGAATATATAGCCATAATCGATGCATTTAAAGAAGTCATATGTCTTAAGGGATTATTGTCTGAGATTAAATTTCTAAGCACAAAGCCTGTAATATTTTCTGACTCACAATTTGCAATTCAACTTTGCAAGAACCCTGTTTTTCATGATAGGACCAAACATATAGATGTGAGGTACCACTTCATTAGGGACATAGTTGAAAAGGGTATTGCGATTTTAAAGAAGATTGCTTCTGAATATAACCTTGCTGATATGGGTACAAAGTGTTTGCCCCTTGAGAAATTATTGACTTGCCAACAGATTTTGAATTTTGATAATGGATGAATGCTTACATGCTCCCTTACTTTGCGACATTCATTGTATTGATTTTGTTTCTACTTCTGACCCGCTGCAAAATTATTTGTTGGTATACTTGGCTTTTTGTTTACTATGTTTTAGTTTTTGCTTTCATACTAAACTTCGTGTTTGCTTGGTAATTTGCAGGTACTTATAACTCATGATTGTGTACCTTTGCCTTGCCTTTGAAAAAGTCCTAGTACATGTATAGCTAGGCACTCGGTGATGATGACAACTAATAAGTGGTTCGTTTTTGCAACCCCGACCAAAGGTGGAGATTGTAAGTGTGTTGGCTTATTGGGTTATTAACCCGAGCCCATTTTCTATCCCTTGGTTCGGTTTATGAACTGTTCTCTTGGATCGGGTTTTGAATCGGTTTCTGTTAGGGGCGGTTACACCAGACCCGCACCTATATATAAGTTGTTGATCCGGTTCACTTATGCGATCAAAACCCTAACCCTAATATCTGCTGCACTCCTTTCTCTCTCTCAACTCGCTCTGCCTTCTCTCTAGCCTAAACCTGAGTTTGTGATGGAATAAGTCTTCGGTGAGTGAATTTGTGAGCGAAGGGTGTGTAGCTCTAAGTCCCTACACCTGTAATCTTTCATCGGCGGCCGGTTGGAAGGCATAGACCCACATCAGGTGAGGTTTGAGCCAATTTACGCCGAATCCAAAGCTCTAAGGCGATGCATCAGTGCACTTTGTGAGTCCAAAAGTCGATGGAGTGGTGGTTCAACCAAGAAGACGGTCCAAGCTTCAAGAACGGGTCGTAACCCGTGCGTGGAACCCTAACCCAATTAAGGTTAGGTCGGGCTCCGACGAGTAACATGCCGACAACGGATCCAGCAGGCTCGATACCCAACAGGGTGTTGTTGTGCATACACTTATGGTGGAGGAATTGGGTTGACCGAAGGTGCAGACAGGGGCGGAGCTAGCCTTTGGCGATGGGGGTTGCCGCCCCACGGTGGCCGTATTTTATTTTTTGTTCAGTTATATTTTAAATAAATTATAATACTCAATTCAACAAGATATGATAGAGCCCTCACGGTGTTTCAAGTCTGTCTCCGCCCCTGGGTGCAAAAGGATCAACTCCACTAGCACTCAAGAGTCAAGATGCAACAACTTACTACTACAAAAGATGATTACATTATTCCACACAATACTTACAATAACTAAAAGCAAGCAAACACTGTCTATTCCCAAAGCATAAAAAGCTAATTCTTGCGTGTGCTCGTTTTGATTTTAGTTTTCGAGAGTTCGATGTTTAAAATGTATTTTTATTAGTTCTTAAATTTAATTACTTTATACATGTGATGTGTCAAATCAGGTGTTATTTAATTACACATCGCTTTCCAACGTGTCATTTTGGGGCATCTTTATCCCAATAAACCTCGCTTTAATAAATTTATGTAGATTATTATATACAATAAATTATTTTCTTGTTTTCTCAATGTGGGACTTGGGCATTGTCAAGTCCCATAGTTTGATTAAATTAATTAAAAATACCTTTCATCACTGATCGTGAAAATATTTTTAGTTGGTAAAAATCATACATTAGGATATAATTCATTAAAATATGAAAAACATTAGTGATCTTCCATAACGAAGGTTGTATGTAATTGATAGAATAAAACATTAGTATACTCCTATAATCAGAGATAGAGAAAATTAAGTATTTTATTAGTATATTAAACTTTTCATGAATAAGGGGACAATTGAGGCGGACTAAAAATGAAATATGAATGATTGAATTGGGACGGAGGGAATAATATTTTTCAAGTCACCAATATATAATTGATAATTCTCTTTATTTTATTTAATTTTTTATATGTTTTTCCAAAAACAGAAAACTCCATGGGTAAAAATGAAATGACAGTACTACCCTTCGTTCATAAATATTTATGATATATTTAAAGTTCGACCCCTCGATTCTAGTCTTATTACAATTTTATATAGAACTGGAGCACAGATTTAACCTCTATAAATAAGGAAACCATACATTATTCAACACACATCAACGGCTCTCTCTAATTTTTACGTATTAATTAAACGGCGTATTTTTTTTTTCTTCACCTGTTTCCCCCATGGATTGAATTACGCCCTCTCCGCGATCCTTCTCTCTACAGCTGCGGGCGCTTGTTTCTCTCTCTAGGGTTTTTTGTGAAGTTGAAGTGCGGTTGGATTTTGTGTTCGATTTGTAGGGTTTTAGTGGCGCCGGGAGTTGAGGAGAAGGAGTTTTGGTTGGTTTTTGTGTTCATATTTCCTGGGGTTTACTGTTGTCACTACGGGTGGCGGGCAGAGTATTCCGGCGGGGATTGCGGCCTGCTTGTTTCGATTTTGGTCTATTTCCCTTTCTGAGGTTGGAGCTCCCTTTCGTGTTCTGGAATTTTTTATTTTTGTTTTTTTCCCCCTATATTCGTTTGGCGGGTTTTCTGGCGCTGGCTTATGAGAATACTCTAAAAATGTAATTTATCACGGGGATTGTTAATCCCTTTAAAATAATGGTTGTTGCGGGAGTTCTGGATTTGGCTGATCGTTTTTGAAGTATGCGTGCGCAAATTTATGTAGCTTGCTCAGCATTTAGTGAGAGCAAGGAACTAATAGGGTTTTTTGGATAGTCTTGCTGGGTTTTGTTTGTGGACGGAAAAATTACTCGGCGAGTTGAAAATGTGGTGGTTTTTCACACTTTGGAAGTGTTAAGACTGCCTTAGTTATTGGGTGATTGCCGATTGATATTATTTGTTAACGGGAAGTGAAAGGTCTATTGGATTGTTGAGATACTCTTTTAGGTGCATTTTCAAACGAGCGCGATGATATTGCACCTTGCGATCAGTCTTCTTCAGATTCTGATCGGGATTTGCTCATGTCATTTCTGAAACGGGAAACATTTTCTTTTGTGAAATGTGCTTTATTTTTTGTGTTTATGACATATAGGATGAATATAGTTGTTGATTTTGTACATTTCTTCGCATATTTGACATGTTGCTTAAACACACACCTGGAAGAACTTTCTAGTTGTGGATACATATAATGCATCTGACTTTGGAGTTGTAGGTCTAGCACCTTCTCATTGAATTTATGGCTCTGTGCAGATTGCTAAGCTCCTACTTGGAGTTGCTCTGTACATTTTCCTTTCATGTTGCTGGGTGTGATTTTGGTATCCCTTTTTTTTTTCTTCTTATGTTTATTATTTTTCTCGACTGATCTGTTGAAGAATAGAAGTCACATTTT
The DNA here is from genome assembly GCA_026898455.1 of Plectranthus barbatus. Taxonomy (NCBI): domain Eukaryota; kingdom Viridiplantae; phylum Streptophyta; class Magnoliopsida; order Lamiales; family Lamiaceae; genus Plectranthus; species Plectranthus barbatus. The sequence goes on from JAPKLW010000746.1 coordinate 147,471, forward strand.
TTTTGGTCGGAATTTAAAGGGTTTGTCTTAGTATTATGTGTTGCATCTTTAACTTGTCCCTTGAATTTATTAAGTTTTTCAGCTATTGATTGGAGCATTCTGTTCGCAGTCCTTTTCAAGCAGTGACTCTGTGTTTTTTTTTCCCTCCAACTTTTTAACTTCTGGATTGCCTTAGTTTCCATGGAGCTTCGAAATTTGTTTTGTGTCAAAAGGTAGAATGGTTTATTTGTGCGAGACTGATAAGAATCTTTTTCTTAAAGAATACTTGAGAAGGGGGAATGAAGTCATTGATTGAAAAAATTCTCTTGATTTTTATCCTATTTTTGTCTGCTTTGGCATCACTATAGTCATTTTCCTGGGTATTCTGTACATAATTTGAGGAGATGATATTTCTGGTTGGTTAGTATCCTAATATTGCGTTGGCCTTGGCAATAAATTCTGTAAACATCTATTGTACAGGAAATCAGGAATATTGCTGCGTTCAGAAATGCTAATTATTGGAACTTGACTGATTGCTAGCATGGACTTGAATGCTTCTCCTGAACCAGAAGAGGAGGAAGTTTTTCCCGAACCATCGGAAGAAGATAATGTACATGAACAAACAGAATACAATGAACATGTGGACCATGGGGAGACTGCTATGTCTACTGCACGCCGGGTATTGTTCTGTCTTATTGTTAGCCAGCAAGATATTTTGATTAGTGTGGTGTTTTATAGTCATAGCCTGTTGATAGAGGGGGAGAGTGGAAGGTGTGTAAGAGGGGGCCGAGAAAGTTTGTAGAATATAACACAGCTGGGGAGAGTGTTATGCTGGGGAAGGGAGAAATAACTGTTGGTAGTTAGGAGCTGATAACAACTAGAGGAAGGTTCTAGATAGGAGGGTAGTGAGAAGGATCGGGAGAGGTTAAATAGGAGGGGGATTAGTCTGAGGAAGGGGGAGGCGAAACACTTCCAGTAGAATCAGCTTAGCTGGTAGGGCCCGGTAGTTACACAATTGTATCTTTGGGAATAATATTCATATCAATAAAACACTACTCCATTTTTGATTTTATTACATGTTGTATCATGACTTCCCTTTGCCTATCGGATCCTTATTGACTTAATTGGAAGCTAATAATTGTGATTACCCTGCTGATCTGCTGTTACTAGTCTTTAGGCCTGTCGATCACCCAATCCACCTCTATGTTGCTGACTTCTGTAGATATATATGCCTACAACCTCAAATCATTTATCTGAGTGATTTGTTTTGATATATATAAATACTGTCTTTATAGTTTAGTGTAAAATGAGAAAATCATCTCTGCGTATGCTTTTTTTCTATTAGGAGCGTGAGGAAAGAATTCAAAGGATGCGTAGACAACGTCCTGATGACAGACCATCTTATGGATATCAGCAAAGTCAACATGACGATGGATATCAAGTCAAAAGACAGAGGCCTAATGGAAGACTTCCTCCTGGTGAGTTATTGAGCCAAATTATATTTTCATGAAATTTTATTGATGTGGGTTCCAATACCACGATTGCAAATAGACATTCTAATGTTTATCTATCTCTATGTACTATTATGCTCATGGGGAAGAATAAATAACTTTTTTCCCGTTGAACTTGAACATTGATAGGTTATATGTCAGGATGCAACTTTTGATTCAATAGGAACTTTAAGGATGCATTGCAGTCATCAATATTTCATTTCCGAGGCAAAAGTAAACAAAAAAAATAAAACAAGAGATCACTTTGTAACACTTTAGTCTCCCCATCTTCTTATATGTTATTTTTGTGTTGATGATCAATTTTTCTTCTGTTTTTTGTGTCCTTAGGTTTCTTTTGTTAAATTTGTTTGTGTCCAGTTAGAAACATTGTGGCCCATTAAGAAATGTTGCTGCAATAAGTTTTTTAGAGTATCTATGGAATATATTATATTAATGGTGTTAGGCATGATTAACATCTATGCTCCAACTGAAGGGGAAATGTTTGAATCTGTATGGTATAAGTTAGTGATTATATGGTCTTCAATTAGTTGATTTACTGCTTAGAATAGATGGGTCATCATTAGAAATTAGAATTGATGTGTAATCTTTGTTTAAATATGTGGTTTAAGTTGGTGAATATTATATAATGATTTCCCCTATATATGTATTGTTTAATATGTTCTGATAACAGAATTTGACCAATAGTATTACTCTGCCTCCTTGTTATTGATATATATTCGACAAATCAATTTCTTGCACGCAGGTTGGTTAGATTGCCCTGCATATGGAAATGAGATAATAGGGGCCTTGGTCCCCTCAAAAGTTCCTTTAGGTGAATCCTTCAATGAAGATATTATCCCTGGTAAAAGATACTCATCAAAGCAGGTGGTCCATCAACAAAGAGTCTTAAGTAGAAAGGTGAGCAAGTCTATTACTGTTGATGAAATTCTTATATAATGCCTTATTTATGGAATAGATAATCTGTTAGCAGTCCATCATTGGAGAGTTTTATATAGAAAGGTGAGTGAGTATATTGCTGCTTGATGATATTCTTATATAATGTCTAATTTCTAAAATAGATAAGCTTTTAGCTTATCATTTTTTAAGAAGTGGAATTAGTCTATGCATGCTTGTATCTGTTGGCCAGTGGAGTTGGAAAAATTGCATTTTGTAGAGAGAAATTCCTTAGGTGGAAGGAAGACAAAACTAACAATGTCTTCTAGTTTATTTATGGGGGCTAGGCTGAAGATGTGTTTTCTACTCTTCAGATCGGCTTGGTGATTGATCTGACCAACTCAAGTAGATATTATAATCTCAATGACTGGAGGAAAGAAGGCATCAAGCATGTTAAGGTGTGCCATTTTCTATCTCAGTCTTCTGGGATAAATTATTATATTAAGCTGCTCATTGACATGTGAGCTTAAACTCACAATTTATTGTCTTCTCTTTAGATTGCATGCAAGGGACGTGATTCAGTGCCTGAGAATGAGGCTGTAAATAAGTTTGTTTATGAGGTATACATATTTTTTGTGGTACCATTACTTTATAGAATCAGTGCCTCTTTATGTTTCAATATCATTTCTTTGTGACAAGATGGAATGGGGTCATAGTGCTTAGTTCTATTTTAAAAGTGGCATTTTTTGTGATTCCTAGGAATCATTTTTTTGTTTGATACCAGACATACTCTTTAGCTTTTGGTGAGTACTTTAAACTGGTCTAACTAGATACTAAGGCTATTCGGAATCAACATATTGACCTTCAACCTTTTATGATGCTCACACTCTGTCTTTCCTTACTGTATAGCCAATCCTTCTGAAACTAGTGTGAATAACTTTGGTGTATGTCCACGCTGCTTATGCATGTAGGTATACTGCGAGTGTTCAGTTCATCTTATATGTGAGATTTCATGATGTTGGTAACCTGGTATATCTTTTAGCTCAAAGAGGAGAGTTTGCAAAGTCTCTAGCTCACAAACTTTACGAGATACTCTACTTTGTTAATTATCTAACTCACAAATTTAAGGCTTCTATGGTTTGTGGCTTTGGGTAATGGTAAATGATCCAGTTCCTTGCTTTCTTAGAGCCCCATGACAATTTGAAAGTGTTTTAACAAAGATTGAAGTAGCTGTCAGGATCACAGAACATTTTTACTATAAGACAATTGGTTCCCTGATTAAATTTATTGGCACTGATTGTTTGATCCATAGAATAGCGACTTGAGGAGGTGGTCAGAGATGTGGGATGATATTTACCTTAAAATCATGTCTTTGCAATTTAAACACCTTCTTTGCTGTATGTTTCATGAAACTTCCTTTATTTGTTATGCATACATGTGTAGGTTGAAGAATCTCTGGCTGACTATTATTAATTTATCTTTCATGTCAGAATTCTTATTTGCTTTATATGTTGTGCATATGTATTATCAGGTCTCACAATTTCTGGCTCGGCAAAGGCATCCGAAAAAACATATTCTTGTTCATTGCACTCATGGGCATAACCGTACAGGTTATATGATCGTCCATTACCTCATGCGTTCAATGCCAATATCTGTCACTCAGGTTAGCTGGTTGACAATTTATTTATTTTCCTAAAGCAGAGTAAGTATATTCATAATTTTGTTGCTTTTCTGACAGGCAATCAAGATATTTTCAGATGCCCGCCCGCCAGGGATTTACAAACCAGACTATATTGATGCCTTGTACAAATTTTATCATGAGAAGAAACCAGATATGGTTGTCTGCCCTCCAACCCCAGAGTGGAAAAGATCTTCTGATCTTGATCTGAATGGTGATGCAGTACCAGATGATGATGATGATGATGGTCCTGCAGCTCCTCAAGACGTATGTGTGAATATATATATATATTATCATTAAAGTTTCAACTGTTATTTGGAAAGCTTGGTTTTAGTTCCTTGAGTTTCTAGGTCTTACTCATTAATGTCTTCCCCTGTAACCTTGATCATGTAACACACAGGAGAGTCATGAGACACAAACAATCCTGACAAATGATGACCTTCTGGGTGATAAAATCCCTAGTGACCAAGAGATAGCAATGCGGCAGTTCTGCTACCAAACTTTGAAGTTGCCTGGCGGGGTATTTTTTTCTCGGAGTATCTAATTTTTTGTTTCAAATGTCAGACACATTTTCTGTGTTCTATTGATATTTTCTGTGTTCTTTTGATATTCTGCATACCATGTTGCTGATATAAAGTGTATTTGTTCATTTGCAGGTTAGAGGACCTCAGCAATTTCCTGGCTCACATCCAGTTTCTCTTAACAGGTCCTATTCGTCCTTACAATTTTGAGTTTGGTTTGCCATGTGCCAGACAGTTGTTTTATTAAAATTTTTATTTATGAACTTGGGATGTTCTTTAAGCGTTTCAAGATCTCTATTACTGGATTGCATGAACTACGTTGCTCAGGCTTTTTATGCTGTAAATAGTGTATTGAAATATCTTCCGGAAGCTTTAGTTACTAATCATTTTTTGTTCTTGCAAGATTTCTATAGTCTTGTTATTGAGAGAACTGCTGAATGCTGCATTTGTTCAGCATCTGATTATCTGTACATTCTTTGGGTCATCTTACATTCTGACTATCTCTACATTTCTCCTTGTTGTACAATGTACAGTACTAAAATTCTCAAGACTTGTGCAAAGTCATCACTTGCCAAATTCTTGGCACACACATCTCTCAATTATTTCCATATATACTTCAATTATATAAATAAAATGCTATTGCATCTTGATAGAACATAATGCATCTAATGGTTATCAACCGTCTATGTAACTTCGAAATAAAATGCTATTGCATCTTGATAGAAGAAATGAACATTTACATGTGTAAACCTTGAATTTGATTCCTTGGTTGGTTGAAGTTTGTCCACCTTGTCTCCTGAGTGATTCGTGTATTCATCCAGGGAGAATTTACAGCTGTTACGGCAACGCTACTATTATGCAACATGGAAAGCTGATGGAACAAGATACATGATGCTTATTACTATGGATGGCTGTTATTTGATAGATAGGCACTTCAACTTTCGGAGGGTTCAGATGCGATTTCCTCTCAGGCATACTAATGAAGTGTGTAAATCTACTATTTGAAATATGAATATCTAGATGTTAATGGTATTGATGATGTAATTATTCTTCCTCCCTTTTTTTTCGTGCAATTTAATTTCCCCAGAAGGGAGGGACTGAGAAAATGCATCATTTTACTTTACTTGATGGGGAGATGGTAATCGATACACTTCCTGATACACAAAAGCAAGAAAGAAGATACCTCGTCTATGATATGATGGCCATTAATCAAGTTCCCCTTGTAGAGGTAATATATTCAAGATTTGGTGCATGGTTATTGAATAGTTATTCATCAACTTTTGCAATGGCATTTTATGTATTCAATACTTATCATGCATCTCTTCTATGGTCATGTTTATTCTATGCACTAGTGCTTTTCTCTCTTAACTTATCTGCTTCCTTGCAGCGGCCATTTTATGAACGTTGGAAAATGATTGAGAAGGAAGTGATCGAACCTCGGAATTATGAGAGACAACATATATATCAAAGCCAAAATCCATACTATAGATATGAATTGGAACCTTTCAGGGTTTGTGATCATCTTACCTGCTTACTATATGATATCCTCCCTCCCTACTGGTCACCAGCTTTGTATCTATGCACATGTATATTAATGTGATAATCATTTAGACCTCTTTTATTTGTCAATCTTCTCAATGTATCTGTTCTGGGGTTTTATTATATTTACCTAATCTGACAGGTAAGGAGGAAAGATTTTTGGTTACTTTCTACTGTGACAAAACTCTTGAAGGGTTTCATTCCAAATCTTTCCCATGCGGCAGATGGTCTTATTTTCCAGGTGCTTAGAAGAATCAAAACCCATTTCTAACATTGGATCTTCCCTTGCATATAATGATTATTTTGATATGCTGTCCTGCAATTGTTATGCTTGATCCATATACACTAATACACCTCATTATCTTCATAATGCTTGTTATATGTTGCCTTTTATGCCAGGGTTGGGATGATCCTTATGTTCCGCGGACACATGAGGGCCTCTTAAAATGGAAATACCCCGAAATGAATTCAGTGGATTTTCTCTTCGAGGTTGCTGTCACAATTTGGATTTTTCTTTCTTCTTTCTTGTGCATTATTAATTGGGACATAATTCCTTTATTTGTGGAACTTTTACTGTCGAATTTCTACAATAATTAATTTGGGTCTGTTATTTTCTTAATGCGGCCAGATGGTTGAAAATCGCCAGCTACTCTCTCTCAATGAGCGTGGCAAGAAGAAAGTGATGGATAATCGGGTTGTCTTTCCTGGTCAGTACATGATTTTCTATAATGCTCTTTGGGTAGCTTGTTTGAGATATACTCCAACCAGATAACTACTTTAACTGATGATAGGCACTGCTTTTATTGTTAATTTCTTCTTAATAGTCATGGTTTATAGGCAACTTTTCTATATCTTGTGGGACTGAGTTAATTGGTCCCCTGTAAATCAGTAATTCTGCAGTGAGGTCTTTGTGTTCCTCTCTCTATCCATGCCGAGAAGCTTTCACCTTAATGTGTTGTTGATTTTGAAGCTCTCCCTCATGGCCTGTTATTTGTTTCTTTTCTTGTGCTCTCAATTTTCCCCTGTGTATTGCAGAAGATGGGCCTGATCCCTCAGCGTACTCCGGTAAGATTATCGAGTGTTCTTGGAACTCTGAGGAAGATGTATGGGTTTGTATGAGGGTTAGGGTTGACAAAGGGAGCCCTAATGAATTCAACACGTACAGGAAGGTACATGACATTATCTGGCTTACGTCCTTATTTTTACTCGAAAGATCTCCCGATGCCAAATCAAACTGAAAACAGGTCATGAGAAGTATAAAGGACAACATCACTGAGGATGTATTGTTGAATGAGATCGGTGAGATCATTCGCCTTCCAATGTATGCTGATAGAATACAGAGCGAAAGCAAAGTGCACAATGCATCACGTCGTAGGTGACCAAATCATCGGAAAGAAGCTACTTTTCAGCATGGGGGGGGCAAGAATCAGTCAAGTAGCAACGTCAGAAGTAGTCATCGTGGGTATGTTGGTGCCCCGGGGGCCTGAGAAAGTGTCTTCTTCTGGCAGGCAGGCTTTTTAGGTGATAGGAATAGTTATAGGATATGTTGGTTCTTGTATATTGTTGTCAGCTGCAGTTGTCTTAATTAGTTTGTTGCTAAAGAGTGTAGGTTTTAGGGTGATAATTTTAATTTTAAATTTAAATTTAAATTTAAATCTATTGTGAATAATTTTAATTTTAATGTGACATATATGAATCACCCCCTTCTTTCTGATGGCTGTTGATGGCTAAATGTATCAGAGATGTTTAATCTGCTGGAATATTTATTTCAAGGTGGACTGCTGAGAATTTCTGGTGTTTTATTTGATGACATACACTATTTCATTGTTTCAACTTTGAACCATAACTGTAACACAATGAGTAATACTCTCTCGGTCCCACTTCATTAGTTCCTATTTCCTTTTTCGTCCGTTCCATTTAATTGTCCATTTATCTAAAATGGAAAGTTAATCTCCACTCATTAATAAAATACTCATTTCCTCTATCTTTACTTGCATTGGTTATTGTGTCAAATCTCAAGGGGACTAATCAACCGGGACGGGGGAGTATTAATCTAGCTTACAATGCTGCTCCAAATTATGCTAATTTTTTAGAGCTGATTAGTGTAAAATGCCATAATTCTGCCATGCTATTGAAATTCATGTCTTTGCTGGTTAGATTTGATTTTTTGTAAAATCTTGGATTCTTGATGGTAAGGAAGCTATTTTCACTTGCAACTTCATAACAAGAAGCAAGGTTTTTCAGCAAGTTTTGGATTTTTTTAAAGTTGAGAGGATACACTTCATGTCAAAATCAAATCTTTAGAGTAACACAAGCTTGAGTCCACATCAGAGTTTTAAGCAATGTATGGATTTCACTTCCTAATTTCAGATAACAGGAAAGCAATTCTCAGCAGAAGTTCAAATCTTCAAGAAATCTTATGTGAAAAAAAAAAAAGGGACAATTGGAGAATAATGGGACATACAAAAAAAATTCTGATTTATTAGCTTCTAAAGCACAGATTTTTCAGAATAGAAGCAAGAATTACAAGTTGGAAAGTATTCAAAGACAATCAATATTCTCTGCTTTTGCATGAGAAAACAGAGTATTGAAGGCTCACTAAACAGACGATTCTGCAACAAAAAAAAAAAAAAAAAAAAAAAAAAACAAAAAAAAAAACTGAATCCCAGAAAAAAAAAATCTCCCTGAATTGACTTGAGATTTATTACCAGACGAAAAAAAAGAAAGAAGAAGAACAATTGTTTGGGACAGACGAAAAAGAAAAACAGGACTAATATTTTGGAACGGATGGAGTATATAATTATTTATATATTAGGAATATTTGTGCTACTTATATTTGGCACTTCATTTTTTCCATAATTAATGTTGAGGAAAATGTTTGCTCATACGGATGTACATTGTTGATCGCTTTATTTTCTAATATTACAAAATTTGAGTAACTAAGAAACAAAAGATTATAAAAATTGCAAATTATAAGATACAGAAATTGTTAAAACTCACTGATTCTCCTGCAAACTGCCACCATTCAAATTGCTATATATCTAAATTTATTATATTGTGACAACGTGAAGGGAAATGATGATTTACTTGAGTAAAAATGAAAAGAAAAAAAAATAACTAATTAATATATGGAAATCTCCAAATTCATTAAATTAATGTAATAGTGAATAAATTGTGATTGATTGAACCCTTAATATATACTTTTGGACAGATTTGTTGAAAATTTGTGATGTTTGAGGTTTTTTTCTATTTTACTTTTTCTCTAACGTGCTATTATATTTATGTAAAGAAAATTAAAATAATCCCAACTTATTCAATTTAATTTTTTAAAGCATTATTTGTCAATTTAAATGTGTTTTCACGATCTATCTATCTATATCTATATCTATATATATATAAGATTAAATGACATTTATGATAGTTTAATGTTCCATACTAGATTGAATGTATGTTATGGCATGCATTTGCATGGGATTATTAATTGCAGGAGATATTAAATTTCTGAAAATAAATGTTGCCATTCCAAACAATCCCCACCAACACCTACTATTATCCAATCATGATAACCCACGTGGCATGGCTTTTACTAACGTGTGGGTTAGAGATTAGGCAGTTTTAGGTTATCTCTCTCCCCTTTAGATGGTAATGGTTACTCTCCCCCCCCCCCCAAAAAAATTCTCTCCTCCCTCTCCCTACCTCTTTTCAACCAAGTAAATAAATCAAATCATTCCTGAATTTGAATAAAATTTGATTATTTTAATAGTATTTGATTTTTGAGTTAGCTCATTAGCAAAAGTTAGTATAGAATATAAATTTAATATTTGTAATTTAAAAGTAATAATTATGATAAGTTTTTGTAGTTTTAAGATAAAATAGTATTTGGTTATAAATATGATATTATTCTTGGAATAAATAATTTCTTCTTTCTAAAAATAATTAATATTTTAAATATAAACCCAAATTTACAAAGCTCATTTATATTCGGCTAAAGTTCTTGAACTTCAAAGTATTCATTAAAAACTCGAAAAGAATAAGTATAATTCGAGCAAAATACTACTTGTCTCGACTCGGTTCGATTATATCCAACATTTTATGGGAAGGTCTCAGGTTAGGCGTGCCTAATCATTTAGGCGGGTTTTATCCATTAACCCAAACCCAAATCCATTTAATATACCCTAATTGGGGATTAATAAACCCTATTTGGGTGGGTGAACCCATTTAGGTATGGATAAAACCCGCCTAAATTATTTAGGCATGCATAACACAAGTTTTTGCCACATTTTACATGTAGTTTTTTTTACTATAATTGCGAAATTTATCCATCGAACTGTTCTGAAAAAAGAAAAACACAAATATGTCTTCTTCTTCTTCCTTTTTTTTTTTCCCACTGCAATTATATATTATTACAAAGCTTGACAAGAATTCATAAATATTGGTGAGACTAAATCAAACACTTTTGGGTTATAATCTCACCAATTCTATGGCAGGGTTTATATATATATTTTTATGAGTTCGATACATATATATTAACGATGAAATACATTCTAACTATTATACAATTAAAAAAATTATGATAATCATTAGATCATAGGCTAATCATTTGACCTAATTATTAGGTCGGATAATGGTGAATGTAAATTGGGCAAGACTTTGGCTTGGTTGATGAATTATTACATCACAAACCGCGAATTAGGACAATTAAAATTGAGGGCACCCATCATTATAATTAGATTAATTTTGATACCATGTTAAATATTATTTATTAATATAAAATTCAATTTTTGAAAAGAGATATTCATTCCAACTAAATTGGCCCCTTTCCAAAAATGATAATATTTTCACACTCAACAATAAAATATTCATTCCACTAACTCATTCTACACTCATAATTCTTAATTTTCGTGTCGAAAAAAGGGCCTAATAAATCGAGACGGAGGGAGTACCTCACTACTATTATTAGGTAATAAAAAATATTTGAGATATGACATGAGGGGACATACCTCAATATCAAATCGACGTAAGTCGAAAATATGAGTGTCAAACCATATAATACAAATTATGTTTGCTGCAATAATATTAGATTATACCTGAAAATGTGGATGAAATTCAAATTCACCTGCTCTGTAATTAAGCCACCCCAATTAAATAATCCTACTATACAGATTACAATATATATTGATTATATGTGTGCAAAAGATTGGACATTTAATTATTCAAATAAATTAAACTAAATGTGACATATATGATCAGATCGTATCCCACGTACGAATTTAATCGAATGCAAAATATATAAAAAATGCAATAAAATGGACCAAGTAAGATACTGATGAATTGAAACTACTATTAAAGGAAAAATCATAATTAAATTTATAAGTGTGTATATATATATATAGTAACCACTTTCCTTGTAGTGTACTCCCTCCGTCCCACCGCAATTGTCCCACTTTCCTTTTTCGTCCGTCCCACCTCAATTGTCTCATTACTCAAAAAGACAACTTTTTCACACTCAACAATAAAATATTAATTCCACTTAACTTACTTTACACTCACACTCCTTGGTTATTGTGCCAAAAGTCACCGGGATATTTCAGTCGGGACGGAGGGAGTATTAAATTAAAAAGGAATTAAATCCCACTTTTGCTTTTTCCTGCCTTGCTCAATTACTTCTCTCCACCATTTTCTTTTTATAATTGTCGATTTCCAGATATTTTATTTTAAATATAAAATATCAAAATTTTAATATATTAAATTAAAATTGGAATAGTTGAGCTTGAGCCCATATCTTAACTTAACTGTACTATATTAAACCCTCTCTCTCGCTCCAAATTTCTCTCGCTCCTCTCACCTCCTTTCTACATTTCCTCTCTACAAATAATCAAGCGCCGCCGTCGCCCACCCTTCACACACACACACACAGTGTATGTGCATCCGATGTCCAGAGTCGTAGCAGAATGCATTCCTCCATTACTGTCGCCGATTCACGACAGCGTCCCCTTGTATGACAAAAGAGAAGCGGAGGCCGACACATCACGCGCCGCCGCCGGTGCATGCAGGCCGTCTCAGACGCTTGGCCAGCTTCTGAAATTCGTTGGGGACGTACGGAAGGAAGTTAACGGCCACGAGACTCCGGTTCATATGGTGGACGTCGGCAGCATGGAGACGCGGGCGATTCCCTTCGTTCTCGTTTTCAGCCATCTCACATACAGCGTCAAATCCCGACGCGCCGCCGCTGATCCGCTCGGGATGAAGACTTTACTTGATGATATTTCCGGCGAGGCGCGTGACGGGGAGATCATGGCGGTGATGGGCGCTTCTGGGTCCGGGAAGTCGACTCTGATCGACGCACTGGCCAATCGTATGGCGAAAGGGAGTGTGAAAGGGGCGATCACGCTCAACGGCGAGCAGATGGAATCGAGATTGCTCAAAGTTATCTCAGCTTATGTAATGCAAGATGATCTCTTGTTCCCGATGCTGACCGTCGAGGAAACCCTAATGTTTGCGGCGGAGTTCCGGCTGCCGAGAACGCTCTCCACCTCCAAAAAGAAGCTCCGCGTGCAAGCC